>CM045917.1:25048767-25221398 GCA_025169955.1 Salix arbutifolia | reverse complement strand
TGAGTACGCAAGGATGACAAGCGTGATTGGACAATCAGAAACCAGTTATCTGCTTCCACGTGTCTACCTTGTTGTCGTCTTTAAATCTAAGAACGTCCATTCGTTTTATTAGTTTTTTATTGAACTTGAAGGACAAAATGTATGCGAAGACCATGAATAATAATAGCTGAACTGTATGCATAGACTGAACAATTTGTAAGGCATTGTCCATTAAGCATACTTTGTGATTTTTTTTCTCGATAAGGAACTCGGTTAAGTACTATGACATGTCAGCCTTTAAAATTCTATATAATTTGGATTTTTTGGCTAATAAATAAAAAGTTTATAAGCACTCGACTTAAAAAAAAAATTAAATTTTGCACAGAAATACGAGAATTACGTCTCTATCAGGCTGAAGACAACCTACATGGGAGAGTTGGGCAACGATAAAATTATTTTTAATTTATAAATTTATTAAAATAATAATTTTTAAATTAGTATATTAAAATGATTTGAAAATAAAATAAAAATTCAAATTTGAATAAAAAGCAAGTTAATATATATATATATATATATATATATATATATATGTGTGTGTGTGTATAATAAAACCCACCCTTGTTTTATTTGAAGAAACTAACAATGGGGAATTAGAAAACATAAAAACCAAAGTTAATGGAGATGCATGCATCACGTGCATGACTTTATAGGGAAAAGCAGGCGCGTGAAACACCTAGAAGGACCAGACAACACAAAGGCAATGATTATCATCTGGGTTGAATAAAGTGTCAATCCATTATGAAACAACGCGTCGTCTCCCCTAAACAACAAACATGGTGTTGTTCCCTTCTATGCCGAACGACGTGTCATTCCATTGTGAAATGACGTGCTGTCCCTTAATGATAGATGTTATGTTGGCCCACGTGTATGGAGAATATAATTGAGGTTGTTTTTTATAGTATTTGTATTTAGATAATTATCATAATGATATTTTTATTTTATTTTTTATAAATTATTTTTGATATCAACATAGTAAAATAATCTAAAAACTAAAAAAAATTATAAAAATAAAAAAAATCATTTTTTAAAAATATTTTTAAAATGCAATTTCAAACAGTCATGAAAGCACATATGGTGGTTTGGGACTGAAAAATTCCATTCTTAATTTTGTTACCATATTAGTAATTATAATTAATTTTAAGACAATATTTGTTTTTTACTAAGGATCATATTGGAATGTTTTTTTATATAACTGAAAACCATAATATTTATCATGAGAACTTCTAAGCTCACTTCGACTTATTAATTAAAGTTAATACATGCTAACTAAAATTAAGTTGGATTGTAATGGTGAGAGAATATGAGTTAAAGGTGTTTTGGAATGTGTTTTTGAAAAAAAATGAATTTTTTATTTTTATGTTTTATTTTAAATTAAAAAATAGTCTTTTTAGATCATTTTGATATGCTGATGTCAAAAATTATTTTTAAAAAAAAATTATTTTGATGTATTTTTAAACAAAAAATACTTTAAAAAACAACGTCAGCCACACTTTCAAACAGGCTCTTGGTTTAATTAGTGAAACTACATCATCAAAGACAATGTTTTGACTATATATGAAATGAAAATGAAAGAATTTGGATTATTAAGGACCTTTTTAATTCATTGATAATAATTAGATTATATTTGTGATTTTATTCTATTGTACTTTATTATTTTTAACACAAGTTTTTTTTTTCCGGATTATAACCTTAGATGATGATTATGAACATTATAAGTAACACATCACATGATGCATCAATTTCTCTCACTATTTAGGTTACATCTCATTCCCTATAAATTATTAAAGTTGACCTCTAACTATCAATCTTCTATCTTTTTAAAGCATTACAATCTTTAGTTTCACGATTAGAGGAAGAAAAAAAAGGTTTTTATATGTTTGAATCATTCTTTATATGAGGGAGACATCACATAAATTCTTTTTTGTAGCACTTAATACCTTTGTGTGCATGGTAGTGGGGTGCGGTCATGAGCTTAGGAAATGTCAATCAAACATTGATGGATACTATAGTGTTCCTTTTAAATGCAATATCACTACTAAGAAATTGATGGTGCTTGGATAATTCTACTCTGTATAGATAAAAATAAGGGTGTTATTTTTTTTCATGCTTGTTTCTTCTACTTAAATGTATTTTTTCACTATTTATTTCATGTTGAGGACATCTCAATCAAGAATAATAGTCTTTGCCATAAAAAATAGTTTTAGATGTCATTAATTAGGGATTTAGTGGAAACAAATTTAAGTAGACTCTCAACATTAAAGATTTCATTGTTAAACTTTTAGGGGTATCTTTTAATATCTTATAAACTCATTGCATGGTGGTGAAAAGCTTTATCATGCTTTTTTTAGTTGATATGATTGTACTTGTCATAACCTAATTTCTGGGTTATTCCCCAAAATCTACCCAAAGATAAAAAAAATAAAATAAAAGGGGCTGGTGTCGGCGGAAAAATCAAAGTGGAAATTTTGGACATTTTCGAGAGTCCGATCGTATCTCTTTTTTGCTCATAAATGAAGGAAAATGTGGATTCAAGGCTAGAATAATTTATTACTAGATAAATATGCATAAATATTAAGTCGAAAGACATACTTATATTTTTATGCGCCAATTTGATTTAATTGTCGGCCAATTTAAAGTGTAATTATGTTTAGGGATTAATTAAGAGTCCAATTGAAGGATTTAATTAAGAGTCCAATTGAAGGATTTAATTAAGCACAATGGGCTTAATTATACTTTAAATGGGTCAAATTAATGTTATTAAGGACTTAATTGATGAGAAATTAAGTTTGGAAGCCTAATCTGGGTTAGATTGAGAAGATCAAAATTTTCAGAGACGAAATATTTTTGGGTGAAATCGGAAGCCAAAATTGAAAAGAAAAACATCATTCTTCTCGTCAAAAAATTCTTTTTGTAACAACCTATTTTTGTCAGTCTATTTTATATTATTTAAAAAAATTTACTTGTTGAGACATTACCGGAGCCAAGCTGTGGCCATGCCCTGTGACCTACTCCCACTCTGAAACGCCATTCCTGGACATCTCTCCTATGCCTTGCAACCTGCAAAATGAGTCTATAAAAGGTGAGGATAATACATAGTCATGGGGAAGGATCTTTAAAACTGGGAAAAATACACAAAGGAGAAGGAAATAATACTAAAAACATGGGACATCATCGTTAAACACACACATAAACATAGGTTGCCACGATGGGGACGATGAACACATTGCAAAGACAAAACTTGCACTGACAGCCACCCCTCTGTCTCCCTCGGCTCTTCTTCTCTATCGTCGGCAAAGTCACTCCGACAACACTTTCTCTCACTGTCCGATTGCAGTCTCTCTCTCTCTCTCTCAGTCAACAATTCTCTCTCTCTAAAAAACAACGACGTGAAGCAACTCCTCCTCTCCTCCAACAACAACCAGCCACCCGCCTAACACCACCATCCTCTCCACTGACAGCTCCTCCACTACGTAAGCAACCCAGACATTCATTTAAAAAAAACAAAAAAAAATATGTTGTTTTCGTGCATACAACCGAATTCCAAGATTTTTCAAACTTATTTTTCATAAAAAAATATATGTTGCATCTTTCACATATTTTGAACAAAAATTGGATATTGTAACTATTTTATGATTATCTGTTAGAATTTGGCCAAAATATATAAAAAAATAATTATTTTGTTTTAACTATCGGGGTGTAAAATTACATTGTAAAGTACACTCGCAGATAAGGAAATTTTTTTTATAACTATGGTGTAAAATTATATTGTAAAGTATATCTGGAAAAAAAATGGTTTTTGAAAATGCATTGTAAAAAAATCAAACTTAGAAAGCACAATCAAACAACAATGCAGTTTGTCTTAGGTAAGGTGTACTAGGGGTAATGCGTCTTCTCCTTGCACAACAAGTCCCCTTACTTAGACTCTCGCAGACTAATAGCTTTTTTAGTGACCCTAATACTAGGTGGCGACTCATAAAGAATTATAGTTGTAACTCTTACGGCTATAAAACACACTTCATTTCATTGTGCACCATTGTCTCCCCAATTAGAGGATGACAGGGTGCAAAGCGTGAAAAAATCATCGTTGCGAAAATACTAAAGATAAATATGAATTCATATAGACAATAAAATTCAAGGATAAAGTCAGACTCAAGAATATGATACCATACCCGAGTAAATTTACTAAATGTTATTAAGAGGATTTTATATATTGCATAGTTATCTTTTGTTACAAATTTTGCAATACCTTATAGGTTTTGTATATACTATTTTAGGTCTATAAAATCATCATCATCATCTTAACCTGAATGAAGGGATGTTTTGCACCTTACCATTTAGGCCTGACCTAAATGGTAGGGGTTGTTGCTTTTCTATCATTTGAGTTTGATTAAAATGACTTTTCTTCATCACAAAGAAGGCTTATTTGTTTTATACTTACCACATATCATAGGTCCCCAATATCCACCACTAGTGACATGATCCCTTTTTTTTTTTATTGATTTCACATGTTCTTGGCTTAAATTATTTTCTTCTCTATTTAGGGATTGTTTGGAAGTGTGATAGTAATTGATTTTCAAAGTACTTTTTGCTCATAAATTTATTAAAATAATATTTTTATTTTTCAAAATTGAATTTTGATATGAGCACATTAAAATTATCAAAAAAATATTTGAGATATTAATTTGAAAAGATAGTAATTAAAATTTGATGAAAAACAATTCAACCTTAATTCCAAAACCAATACTTACCTTTATATTAACTCGTTAAATAGGGTTTCTCATTAGTACAATAATAAAATTTTTCTACAAGAATAACTTTTTTTTTATGCGAGGAAACTCTGCCCCTCAAAGTATATTTTATGGACTCGAGTGAGCGAGTAAAATTCTGACTGTCTTATGCTCTTACAAAGACTATACGCTCTAACTCGAACTCGAGATGTGCTATGTGCAATATTATTTATATTCCTCATGCAATATTATATACTAGCCATGGCACCCGCGCCTCGTCGCGGGTGAAACCATATTTTTTTCAATGTAAAAAAATATTAATTATGTGTGATTTTTTTTATCATAATATAAATTTAGATAAAATAATTAATATGTGTAGAAATTTTGTGAAGTGCAAGTTTTCTATAAAATATATAAATTTTAAATGGATATAAATTTATTTGTTTAGTAGGTTTCAATGAAATAACCGGTATAAAATTATTATTGTCATTAAAAAAAACAAGAAGATATCTGAATTATTGAATACATTATATTAAGATTAGTTCATTTTATAATTCAATTTAAATTAAAGAAAACAAACAAAATATAAATTGTGAAAGAACCTGCATTAATAAAAAAATAAGTAATTAATTTTTTATCTCCAAAAAGAAGAAAATATATATTAAAAATTGATCCTCACGTTATTGTCATTATTATTACTATAACAATTAAAATTATTATCAACATTATTGCTCAAATAGTAAAAATCATTAAATTGACCTGAATAATTTTAAAAAAAAGTTAAATATTTTGTCAAAAAAAATCATGACTAAAATTATCATTATTATTTTTCAAGCAATAAAAATCATAAAATCATCTAATCTGAAAATCAGATAAAAATAATAGAAAACAAAGAAAGAGAAAAATGGAGCAATATTAATCTTAAAATGATTACCAACATGAATTAAAATTTCAGAATTGAAAAGAATAAAAATAAAACCAAAATAAAAAATAAAATGACAAAAATCCAAAACAAAAACCAAAAGTTTAAATGAATGAATATGGACAAAAAATACACATTATCCAAGAAAGAAAGAAAAAGAATCAATACTAAATAAAAAATTAAAGGAATAAGCGCCAAAATAAAAAATAATATATATAATTAATTCCAATTGAATGATAAAACCATAGCAAATCAAAACCTTGAGACTAACAAAGAATAAAGGAGTTTTAAAAAATATTAATTGTGTGTATTTTTATTGTAATATAAATTTATTAAAATAATAAATTTATACAGAATTCCTGTCGGGTGCAAGTTTTCTACAAAAGATATGAATTTTAAATTGATATAAATTATGATTTTCAATGAAAATAACTAGTATAAATTTATCACCATCATTAAAAAAACAAGAAGATTTGGATATCTGAATTATTGAATTCACTGCATTAAGATTAATTCATTTTATAATTCAATTTAAATAAAAAAATATATAAATTGTAAAAATACCTGTAATAATCAAATAACAAAAATAAGTAGTTAATTTTCTATCAACAAAAAGACGAAAACATAAATTGAAAATCTATCCTTATGTTATTGTCATTATCATTACTATAGTAGTTAAAATTATTATTAACATTACTGTCAAAACAATTAAAATAATTAAATTGCCCTGAAAAATCATTAAAAAAACAAAAGATTTTTATAAAAAAAAAATTAAAAAATAATCACTAAAATTATCATTATTATTGCGCAAATAGTAAAATCATGAAAATCATCTAATCAAAAGAATAAGTAAAAATAACATAAAACACAAAAAAAAGGAATAAAGGGGAAAAAATTTCAATAATAATTTTAAAATGATTACCAACATAAATTAAAATTTCAGGATTGAACCGATTAAAAATAGAACCTGAAAAAAAAGACAAAAACTAAAAGCATAGATGCATAAATATGAATAAAAAATAAACATTATCCAAGAATTAAAAAAAACAAATGAATTAATAAAAAATAAAAAATAAAAAGAATAAGGACCAAAATGAAAAATGAAATATATGATTAATTCTAATTGAAGGATAAAATTGAAACAAAAACAAATCTTGGGACCAAAATAAATAATGAAATAATAAATTTAATTGTTGTGTAATGCTATAAAAAAATTAGAAGAAGAGGGATTGAAATGAAAAGTTGTATATATGACCAATTTTAATCATAGGACCAAACTAAAAGAAATTAAAACATCTGTACCGAATAAATTAAAGGAACGAAAAAGAAATCCAAAATCAAAACATCAGGGACCAAAATAAACTTCCTACACACATTAGGGACCGGTTCTGAATTTGCGGCGGCAAGAGAGAGAAAACCGACAACTCACACAAAACCTTCCGCCGCCGCTTACTCGAACATCTATGACCGGAACGCGCCGCGATGGAAGATAGAGGACATGGGGCGCACCGCCTGATACGGCGGAAATGAATTTTTAACCGCCTGAAAGAGTCGCACGTGCCTCCTCAATGGCGTGTTCGCGTGGAACGCCGCTGGCGTAGCAGGACGACGCGCCAGCCGTTCCCCTGAAAAAATAATAAAATAATGGTTAATGACCTACACACCCCTCAACCCACTGGTATTTATGAAAAAATCGGAGGGGAAAATACGCCCCTGCCCCCGTTCACTGTGTGCAATTTTATCTTTTTCGGGGGCTTTTTTCGTCTGCTCACTCTGCAAAAAAATTGGGAAAAACCGAGAGAGGCCCTACCTCATGTGCACTATTTTGTCGTTTCCGAGGGGCAGATTCGTTAATGCACTGTTCATAGACGGAAAAAACAAAAAAAAAGGAGCACATACATGCACGTGCGAAGCAGCGGATCAAATTGTCAGTCCACAATGCATTGTGTCTGTGTGCACAGTGGAATTTTACACAGTAAAACCAGCACGGGATTTATAAAAGATAATAAAATAATGGTTAATGACCTACACACCCCTCAACCCACTGGTATTTATGAAAAAACCGGAGGGGAAAATACGCCCCTGCCCCCGTTCGCTGTGCGCAATTTTGTCTGTTTCGGGGGCTTTTTCTGTCTGCTCACTCTGCAAAAAAATTGGGAAAAACCGAAAGAGCCCTGCCTCCTGTGCACTATTTTGTCGTTTCCGAGGGACAGATTCGTTAATGCACTGTTCATAGGGGGGAAAGCACATGCACGTGCGAAGTACCGGATCAAATTGTCAGTCCACAATGCATTGTATTTGTGTGCACAGTGGAATTTTACATAGTAAAACCAGCACGGGATTTATATTTTAGTTAATATTACAATGGAGACTGATACCTCTGTCATCAAAACAAGGGAGAGTGCATGCCTTTCCCATGGAATATTTTGACATGATTGCAGCTTAGTAAAGAAAATACATAGATCTTTCGATATTTATATTTTTATCGATGTAAAGGGTATTTCTAGATTCTTTTGTACTTTAATTGAAACTTTATATGGCATTTGCATCACAAATTGCAGATTGTGATCACTGAGCTGCAACTTTTATGCAGAAGGATAAGTTGTTCGGGGGCCCATGAAACAAAACAAATTAACACTAATAAATTATTCTGTGAAAAGTAAATGTCCCATGTTCACCAGACCTGTAGTTTCAGAAGGACCACTCCTTTTTTCCTTTTCTTTTTCACTTTTGAATGGAATTTGCATCACAAACCACTCTCAAGAATGGTCTGTAGAGAGAGAGAAAATGAAGTCATCAAGTGGATCATCGTCGGCATCCATCAAACAATATAGATAGATAAAACCAAGCAATTAGGATGTTACCAGCTTACCTGGATGGCTAAATCCTGATGAGAAGAAAAGGTGAGAGACTGAGAGAAGGTAAGAAAGAAATGACAGGCTTGCATTATATGAAAAATAAAGTAGGGCAATAATGCAGCAGTGACAAGACATGTCAGCGATTGCATTATTAGGGAGGGGACTCCCTAATAATAATTGTCTTAACTCATATATATCTTAAAAAATTATAATTAAAAAATGTTTTATTCAAGATGATTTACATCTTTAACTTCGAGTTTAATGTAATGTTTGATATTTAAGATTCCCGATTTTTTTTAATTTACTAGCCGTAAGATTACTTAACATCTTCGAATTTTTTTCTCTGAATAGATGTTTCTTTTGAGGCATTTAAATAGATTTTTTTTTTGTATTTTATTTGAATTCACGAGTCTATAATAAAACTTTAAAAGATAAATTTATTCACATGAATAAATACTATTTATTAAAATATTTAAAATTATATTAAAATATATAATACAGTTTAATTTAGATAAAATATACTGCAAATGCTAATTCCTTCTTTTTATGCATTTATCTTTAGATCTCTTTTCAAACTAACACAACTGGATTTTCCTAGTAACACTCATCAGCCGAATGACGAATTCTCTCTCGCGGCAAAACCCCTCCTAGGACATCGCACGGATATAAAACAAAAGGTATCATAGTTTGGACCTTATTAGATCGTATCATAGTCTAGTATCTCATTCTACATGCCGTTTCATGAAATATATATATATATATATATTAATTTTTGCGTACGTGTTTATTTATTATTATAAAAGCTGATTGTTTTTAAGTCAGAAGAAATGCTTTCCAGCATAGAAACAATCAAAAAACAATAAATACGTTTCAAATCAAATAGAAATCGTTTTGGAAAGAAGTTTTGGCTCTGTCTTTGGAAAATTCTGAGATTATTCTAGAAAACGTCAAAATCTCCTATTGACGAACAGTAAGCAGGAAAACTACAGTTGAAGTCAATGAAGTCATCCATGCTCCATTATAAAATTATGCCTCAAGTCTCACAGGGAGCTCATAAGCTAGAGTGTAGAACATTTCCAGAGCATTTCAGAAAGGAAAAAACTTCTCCATTATGGCTTGCATGTCTCTGGTGGGTGGCTTTATGCCAAAGTCGACCTTGGTCCGCATGCCAAATACCAGGCTATGCTACCTGCAGCGTAGAACTTTGATCATGTAGGTCAAGTTTGTGGTTATATTTGGAAATTTTCTTGTCATTTGGCTTACAACTTTCTGAATTCCATTCCATTCCCGTCAAATAAGTGGTGAACATGACATTCTTTTCCTCTTTATTTCCTTTTCTTTTTGGTCCGATTGAGCCGTGATGAGGGTTTTCTTGGGCTAAACTTCTTCTTCTTCCTTTCGCTGGGGCTATCAGTGGTTTCTTAATCACTCAGCTGATACGTACTTCATAAATGATTTTCATGTGTTAGCCTAACAAAAACATGTTTTAAGACTATAAAGTTAATTTTGGAAGAGTACGGCTTGTTTATAAAAACAAATGACTGACAGACAATTTAACTAGGATTATTTAAGCTCTTTCTTTAATGATTATATATCTTTAGTGACAGTCACTCCATCTCATTACCCTTTTCTTCTTGTGTATGATCAGATGTTCTGCAAGTCGTAACCCTGGTGTTAGTAACGGGGGCGGTGGCAAAATCAATGTAGCAAGCAAATCCAAGGATGCGGCTAATACACCAAAGGAGAAGCTCACTTCTGGCAGCGTCGACAGTGGAAAAGAAGATAAGAAGATAAGCGAAGAAAAAGTAGAAGATGGCACAACAATGAACAAGGAAGCCAGTACTGCTTAATGGTCAAATAAAAAGTGTAGAACTGTACGGTGAGCTGGGCTCGCTATGGAAACAGTTCTGAAAGATTGATATTATTAGTACGTAGGTGTACTCCATCTGGTGTGTTTCTGTCCGGCAGCTCTGAACTGCTTGCTAAGAAGCAAGAGCAGGTAGCTAAGTTGGGTGAGGTTGTGCAATACGTTGAGTGTTTTCTGTGTTAATTGCTTGAGAATGCCAAGATATGTATATATATGGAAGTGTGGATTGGGTTTTAGTAGCAAAATTTAAGTTCATGCAGTGTGTAGTAGCTATGCTCGTACTTAAGTTGTACGTACGTAGTTTCATCAGTATGGAGAGGAAAAAATGATTCTCCACTGCTTATCTTCTCTCTTAATTATATGTCGACTCAAAAATAAAGTCGTGCCATCGTTCATGTATTTGTATTCAGTATGTATATATTGGTCTATATATAATTGAGTGTGTGCCTATCCATTTTCTTAACTTATTTATCGAAAAAGCATTTTTTTTTTGTTGACATGGGTAATATTAGATGAATATGATTAAGGTTATTTCAATTGTAAGAGACAAAAAACAACTTGAATATGATGAATGCCCTCAGCAAAAGCTCCTATAAACTTCTCGTTACAATACATTACAGTCTTTTGAGGAGCCAACATAAATAATATTTTAACAAGTCAGACGCTCGTTTGTATTATTATCAAATACACTAAAAAAGATCATGATGTCATGGGCGAGTTAATGTGTATTGTGAGATAAATTATTGTGGATTAAAATAATATTGCTCAATTTTCGGGTCGGGTCGTTTAACTGGTTTAGTGGTTTTTTTTTTGCACAGTAAAATAACTATTTTGTCCCTCAAAAAAGATTAAAAAACAGCTTATGGGCGAAGAGGTTCCGAGGTAATTGCCTGTTTTCGGTCTGGTTCAGTCCGGTTCGCCGCATTTTTTGATTTTTTATATATCTTTGCACAGTGAAATAACAATTATATCCCTTGAAAAGGACAAAAATCAGCTATGGGCGGGAGGGGTGCCACGGGAATTTCATATTTTTTAAAATGGCTAAATACGAATATAACCCCTAATAAGACAAAATTGATGACTTGGACACTGGGGTAGACCGGTAATTGACCACAATTATTTATTATTTTTCTCGAAATACTATTGGTGCGTGTGGTACACGCGACTGACAGTATTCAGCCTCACGCCCTATTCTGGAGGCGCGTGAGGCTTGTTCAAGTCGATGGAAATGGGCTACCGGCATATCCATCGATGTGTCTCCGTGTGGTCTTCCTCACGATGCGGCGCATTTCAAAAAACAGTGGCCTTCACCGCAACGGTGGCTGGTTAAAGCTTTGATTCTTGTTTTCTCTCTCCTGCACGCTAAAGTATAGGAGAGGCCTCCAGTTTTATTGATGTTTCACTTCCTTCCCTGTACTTTTAATTTTGTATATGATCTTCATTTCTGTTATATAAGTTTTAATTTAGTTCAATTGAGTCTTTCGATTGAAATCAATTATATATTAAGGTTTCAATTCGGTCCTCCTTCTTTTAATTTCTGGATTGGGTTTAAATACTTTAATATATTCGGTACAAAAGTTTTGATTTTTTCAATTTTGTCCTTGGATTGAAATTGATAATATATTTGATTTTTATTTTGGCCCTTATACTTTTAATTTTCTTTATTTTAATCCCTTTATTTGTTTTATATTTCTGGAATAGTCTATATTTTTTCCATGAATTTATAAGTGTGCTCTTGGCTTTGGTTTTTAATTTTTGTTATTTTCTTATTTGTTGAGGTGGTATTTGTTTTTTAAAAAATTAGCTCTTAATTTTTTTTTGTCTATGATCATTTGAAAATTGATATTTATGTTTTTTTTTCTCCCTTTATTCTTTCTTTTAGTTTTTTTATTTTTATTTTCAAGTCAAATGAATATTTTTCACCTGATAATTTTTATTTTTATTTTATTTTTTTGTTTGATCTTTTGTTAAAGTTTTTAGGATTTTTTAGTTTTTCATTTATTTTTGCTTTCTTTCATTATTAACATAATAATAATAATAATAATAATAATAATTTTAGTTGTTTTTATTGCTTACTCTTTTGTTAATGTTTTTAAGTTATTTTCTCTCGGGATAATTTGATAATTTTTATTGTTTTGACAATAATAGCAATGATAATTTTAGATGTTAAGACTTCGATGTTGTTATTGTTATAATAGGGTGTATTAATCTATGTTATTATATTAAATTTTGCATATATGGATATTATATTTTAATTTTAAACT
Source organism: Salix arbutifolia (assembly GCA_025169955.1). Lineage (NCBI taxonomy): Eukaryota > Viridiplantae > Streptophyta > Magnoliopsida > Malpighiales > Salicaceae > Salix > Salix arbutifolia. Next base: position 25,208,721 of record CM045917.1, on the reverse strand, counting down.
AGCAACTCCTATTAATTTCTTTAATCCCAATAATTATAAAAATTGTTTGCTCAACCCGTAACGTAGTGCAGTCAATTTTTGAAATTTTCAAGTCAAATGATATTTTTCCAGCTAAGTTTTATTTTTATTTTATCTTTTTATTTGCTCTTTTGTTAATGTTTTTAGGCTTTTTTTAATCTTTGATTTAATTTTTTTTCTCATTATTAATGCAATAATAATAATAATAATAATAATAATTTTAGTTTTTGTTCTTACTTGCTTTTTTGTTAATTGTTTTGTGTTTTTTCTCAGGGTTGTTTAATAATTTTTATTGTTTTGACAATAATAGTGATGATAATTTTAGATGTTAAGATTTCGATGTTACTGTAGTTATAATAGGGTATGTTGATATGTTTCATTATATCAAACTTTGCATGTATAAATATTATATTTTAATCTCAACAGTTATATGGATATTTTATTATATGAAACTTTGCATATATGGATATTATATTTTAATTTTAAACCAGCAACTCCTATTAATATTTTTAATTCCAACAATTATAAAAATTATTTGCTTAACCTGCAACGTAGTACGGTCAATTTTTGAAATTTTCAAGTCAAATGATTTTTTTTTAGTTAATAATTTTTATTTTTGTTTTATTTTTTTATTTGCTCTTTTGTTAATGTTTTTAGGCTTTTTTTAGTCTTTGATTTAATTTTTTTCTCATTATTAACGCAATAATAATAATTTTAGTTTTTGTTCTTACTTTCTTTTTTGTTAATTGTTTTGTGTTTTTTCTCAGGGTTGTTTAATAATTTTTATTGTTTTGACAATAATAGTGATAATAATTTTAGATGTTAAGACTTCGATGTTACTGTTGTTATAATAAGATATGTTGATATGTTTTATTATATCAAATTTTATATGTATAAATATTATATTTTAATTTCAATAGTTATAAAAATTATTTGTTTTAGCCGCAATATAGTACGGGCAATTAACTAGTAAAATCTATAATTAATGTAAGCTTCTGGCGGCTAGCAACTAAAATATTAGCCACGTGAAAGCATAGTTGTAAAATCCGTTCCGGGTACCGTTCCGGTTTTTTGTTTGGAACGGAACATTCCGGTTTTGGTGCATTCCGGCGTTCCGTTCCGGTTTTGTACTGTTCATATTTATTTAATTATATATATGAAAAAAATAAAATATTAATTTAACAAGTATAATTTAAATTCAATATAAATGAACTTTAAATTATACAATACAAACACAAAGTCAAAAAAACATAATCTCAAAATTAGAAACATCTATAAAATTCCAAAATATTATGAAAGTAAAATATTCGAAAATAAAAGAAATATAAATCAAACATCTTCTACATCATTAATAAAAGAACCATTTTTTTATCTTATTTTAAATAAAGTTCAAGTATTTTATATATAGTTTAATGATACAATTAATTATATAATAAATAGGAGTAAGTTATATAATTAAATAATTGCTTTTGAAAAATCCTCCAACAATAAAATTATTATTTTTAATTATATTTAAATTAAAAAAAAATAGATTTAAATATAATTAAAAGACCCACAAATTTGAGATTTGAAATTTAAAATAATATTTAAAAATTAACCCTCCAAAAAAAATATTATTCTTATTCTTATTATTATTAATAATTTATAACCCCCTAGAAAGTTAGAGACGTATTTTTATTTAGTTATTTATTATTATTATTATTATTATTATTATTATAAAATGCCCTCCCCCCGTAACATAACCCTAAACTAAAGTGAAAACTGAAAAGCTAAACATATCCCACGCCGCCTCATCTCCTTCCTCCTCATCCTCTCTCCATTAGTCAGGCCTCCCTCCCCGCCATCTCTCTGGTCAGCCCTCCCCTTCTCAACTCTCCATCTTCAGAACCCGCCCCACTCTCTCTTTCTTTCCAGCCTCCCTCTCCTCTGCTTCTCTCCTCTTTCAGACCCGCCCCTCCCTCCCCTCTGCAAGTTTGTTCAATATATATATGGGTTCGAAAACTTGAGATTTCAGTTGAAATTTGGGTTGATTTTTGAGGGATTACGGATGATTTACGGTTGAAGAAATGAAATTGATTTGAGAAATTGATTATGGATGATTTGCGGTTGATTTTCATTATTGATGGACCCGGAACAGAATGCCCGGTACGGAACCGAAGCGTTCCGGCCGGAATTTGGCCGGATTTTCCGGATCCCACCGGAATTCAACCCGGGACAAAAACGTCGCCGTTTTGTCCCGGATTTTGCACTGGAACGGGCCGTTCCGGCCGGAACGGAACGGGATTGATAACTCTGCGTGAAAGTGAAAGAGCAAGCGTGGAAAACTTGTAAAAAAGGGAGTTGAGTTTTGTTTTTAATTTCGTTGACCAGTCAGATAGGCTACACCACAATAATTGAAGTAACCTTTTGGTGGAGCGATTGCAACAAAACTCAATAGGATCACACAGAGAAGCTGCGAAGAAAATCAGTGAGAAACTCTTAATTTAACTCTGATCATGGCTCTGGTGGGTTCTGGTTTCATGCCAAAGTACCATGCTACATTTGTATGGATACAATTTCGAGTGAACTAAATTTAGAGATTTACTGCCTTTTCATTTTAATTTTTTTTATATGAATTTTGATTCTACATAAACCTTATACTTATACTTTGTTTTTATTTAAAAAACCATATTTAATAATAATTTAAGGTTAATTAACCTTTGTATAGAAATATAGAAGCTGTTTGGCACGGCGTTTCACTCGCCGTGCCGCGGTTTTTGGTAATTTTTTTTCATTTTAAATGAATATAGTTTGGTATTTTAGATCATTTTGATGTGCTGATGTCAAAAATAATTTTTAAAAAATAAAAAATATCATTTTGATGTATTTCGACACGAAAAGCACTTTGAAAAGCTACCGCAACAGCTCTCCCAAAAAGGCCCATAATTTACATGTCCTAACTTACCATATATTTGTAAAAAAAGCATCTTGAAGGATGAATTGAAACATGAGTTGAAACTCTTCAACTTGACTTATCATAGTCCTTGAATCGACTATCTTGAAATCCACAACTTTTTATGAATTTTTCTCATACCAGCATCTTTAATCTTTTTTTATCTAAAGTTTTCCATAGTGTTTTTGCATATAAAATCAGTGTGATTTCATGTGTCTATAACTACCATAATAGTAGTTTTTTTTCAATCAAGAACTTAGCTAAGTTTAATTTGATCAAATAAAATAACATTTTATATTGTCAATTGATAAAGTCTAATCTATTTAGCTTTTTAGGTATCTCATCATGCACCATATAAGATGATGGTAAAATCTTTCCTATTGAAGCAATACTTGTTGAAGCAATATTGTTTAAGCCATCCAAATATTAAGTTAAAGTCATTATTAGTTTTTTAAAATAAAAAAAACAAGTATTTATAATTAAAACTTGACAAAATATATGAAGAAAATTCAATAGAGGATAATGGCCCAATTATCCCTAGAAATTACTCCAATGATAGAGAAAAGAATAAAAATCATCAATAAAAATAGAAGCCATGAGATGAACCAACCTTCTTATGAGTAATAAGACCCTACAATGAGAACACATAAGATCATAGCCACCAGGATAAAACCTAGAAACAAAACACAATATTTTGAGTCAAGCCAAACTAACATATTAAAAAAAAATATCTACAAAACTATCCTAGAAAAAAACAACCCTTCCATCATTAAAATATAAGTAGAAAGGAATTAAGTTGCAAAAAACATCATAAAACCATTAAATCATAGCAAAAAAAATAGACAAAAGAGTCTAAAAGATGACCATGTAAGTCTGTAATGACTAAATTTTGAATCCATAATGTTTGTATAGTAAAATAACACACATTGTAGAGTTTGTTAATATTAGAAAAAACAAATAGAGTACTAGATAATTAGGTCAAATTATATGTGTGTGTGTTACAATAGATTGTTTTAAAACGCAAAAACAAAGATGAAAATGAAGAAGAAACAAATATACAAATCTAAGAGTTAAAAAAACACTTAACTTAAATGTGAAGAAAGTCTAGATACATGGATAAAGACCTTAGGAAAAATCCATGGCCTATTATAAGGCTTATTCATCCAATTAACCATAACAACACAATCAATTTCAAAGATGAACTTTACTCCAATAAAGTCATCTTGTGAAGATAATAGTTTAAGAGCTTTAATCACAACTAGCAACGCATTTTAAATCTTTAATTACAACAAGAACATAGGAAAAAAATTATATCACCATGCATTGCTGTCAAATCTAACTTAACCTAATATGTGGATTTGAAAACCTTATAATTTAAGGCTTAAGTTTGATATTTTTTATTTAGTTTTTTTATGCCATTAACTTGGTTAAATATGATTGGCACTGTTAAAACTATATTATATAAAAGAAATTCTTTTAATAAGTGAAACTTTAAGGGTCAATTTGATTGAACTAGGTTCTAAGTAAGATTTGACAACTATTTCCTTACATTGTGGTTTCTTAACTACTTTAAAATGGTAAATTAGGATAATTTTCAAATTTAAAAATTCAACAAAAACTTCCATCATACACATGAGAATATAAGAAAATATCATTTTTTTTATATTATTCAATATACTCAAAGATGTATTCATTAATATTTTTTCATAACATATCATATTTTATGCAAGAAAAGAAGGTATAACTTGAGGTATTTCTAACAATTGCTTCCAAAATAGCTTCCCCTATTTGTCTAAAATTCTTCACTTCATAGTAGATGCATTTTTTTATATTGGAGAAATGATCTAGTTTATCTTCCAATATCTTACAAAATAATTAAGTATCTTTTTATTAATTTTTTTATCTAAATTAACAAATTTTATGGTGTACATGGGTTGACACAGAGCTCGTTTGAGAGTGTAAATTACAATTACTTTTTAAAATATTTTTTTATTTAAAAATACATCAAAATAATATTTTTTTAAAATTATTTTGACATCAACATGTAAAAATGAATTGAAAATAAAAAAATAATTTATAACAAAAAATAATTTTGTTTTTCAAAAATATTTTTAAAATATTGAAAATGACTCTGATGCCTGTAAACATGTCAATCATGTGCAAAGTATGTGACAAATAAAATAATTGCTTAAAAAAATCAGACGAACAAGATCCTCCCTCTTTAGTACCCCTCCTTCTCCATGAGGAGATACATCAAGTCATGTGCATGATTGATTAGGTTGATTTTGATGGGAAAAAATAATAAAATATTTAATAAAAAAACTCAGTTATTTTATAAGGATAATATCATCTCAATTAAGAATATAAAAACAGATTGGAAATCATCTCATTGTATAAGGATATACCGGATCATTTCCCAATCAAGTGAAATGTTTGTATTATTTCTTTATTTATTTATTTTTAAAATAAATAAATAAAAATCTTTAAACTTATGGGTGGTATCAGTAATGTCAAGACACCACGGAGATGCTATTACAATTCATCCATTTAGAAAATCAAATGATGGTGGGACCCATGGATCTTATCATCATGCAAAAGAAGAGTGGAAGATCGGAGTGTACTTATTAATTTCTCAAACATCATAACATTAAACCACTTTAAAAATAAGAATATTTTATTTTTTATTTTAAATTATATTTTTGATGTTTTGAGATGTTTTGATATCAAAAGTATTTTTTTTAAATAATAAAATATTATTTTAATATATTTTTAAATAAAAAATACTTTAAAAACTAATTTTATTCATGCTTCCGATTACATATAAATATACGTACTTATATTGCTTCTAAGACACGTGATTGGCAACTCATTTTCACTCTTCTTTTTATGCGCGTCGTTCAACAATTTTTATACAATAGGGCCCCACTTTGATCACGCCAAAGCCCATCTGGTCACGTGAACAGCGAGCTGCGCGTCCGCATCATCTCTAATGTAGGCGCATGCACACCACGTCCTCTGCGTTAGCACAAGGGTGAGGTCTTGACACTTTCACGGAACACGGACACGTGCGAAAGCAGTGTAGCCTCTCATTGACAGAGACGGTTACTCATCAACAACGATGGTATTGCCACGTGGCTTGGAGAATCATGGCTGGTGACCAGACTTGAGTCGTCAAAGTAACGGTTGGCGTGTTGGATTTGTCCGTTGACATTTTTTTAAATGTCAAATATGCCCCTTCGAAGCATCACTGCTAAACGTGGGTGTTCAATGTTGAAGTTTTTTTATAGGGTTTCTTCCAACAAAATAATGAAGAGATAAAGGTCGTGACATGATTGGGATTAAAACAAATTATTGAAGGTTTCTTTAATTATTTATAATGGTATTTTATTTATCTCGTTAAATATTTATGCTACTTTCTTTAATTATTTAAAGTGGTAGTTATTTTCCTTATTAAAGATTTATTCATCAGTAAGTTGATATATATATATATATATATTTCTATTTTGTTTGGGTATAAATTATAAGTGACAAGGAGTTTTTATACAAGAGGTAAGAAATTGAAGGCTTATTTATTTACTATCATTTTTGTTTATTTGTGAATTATTTATAACCATAATTGAACAATATATATTAATAAAATCCCATCTAATGGCAAATTCGTAGATAAAACATCAACAAGGACTAATAGTCTCCAACATCTTTACGTGACAGTTCTCCTAATGATTTCTTCAGGTTTTGCTTTTTCCCGGGTTCAACCAAAGAACATCACCTCCAGTTTCATGACTCATCTCTGCCTTCCATATTCAAATGGATCTGATATGACCAGTTAACCTTTACCAGTCCCAATTCCAATTTCAATCGCTCTCATTCAAGCCAGAACAAGTTTCTTTCTTTTCCAAGTCCCTAAAAACTGCAGCTTTCATAGATTTCTCATCGCCATCTATTTATTGCTCCACTCCTCATCGGAAGACACTTTTTTGTTCTTAATAAGAAGGCAGACTTCCCCAGCAAAATTTTAGTTCAAAAAATTGAAACTATCAGTTTTACCAAGTCTTGTTCGGTTATCCAGGTGCCGCCCATACAGAATCTTGCCCCGTTCTTGCTAATCCAGTCACTGCGTAGATCAGTTTTGTTTTAGACTAGAATCATGACTTCAGGCACGAGACTACCAACATCGAAAGAAAGAGAGAACAACAAGAGAAGAGAAAGGAGAAGAAGAGCCATTGCAGCAAAGATCTTTTCGGGGCTAAGAATGTACGGCAACTACAAGCTTCCAAAACATTGTGACAATAATGAAGTCCTTAAAGCACTCTGCAATGAGGCTGGCTGGACTGTCGAGCCCGATGGCACTACTTTCCGTAAGGTACTTCACTATATACTCGTTCTTTCACCATCTATACTTTATTTCTGCTTAACTGTGGTCTTAGGCTTTTGGGTAGCCAAAGCTTGAAAATTGTAACAGTTTTCGTGTTTTAATTTCGTTTAATGAAGGTAAAAAGAAGAGGGAGAAGTGATTAAATTTCTTATTACTTGAACATGAATTCTGGGTTGCTTCTAGTTCGATTAGTTTTGTTTGTTTAATTGCACTACTGTCCTCTCTGTGCACTTTAGAATCATCCATGACTCTGCTATCACGAGAAGCGTTGGAGATCACAAAAATACTATGAACCCCGTTCCTGCATCTCATGATTATTGATAAATCTTGCTTAAGCTAGCTTGGCAGTGGTTCCTTGGTGGGGGTGACTGGCGCATATTAGCATAACCTTTACATTGCATGCTAACGTGCGCCGGTCTCTGTTGCAGTAGCGATTGCGTTGCTGAGGCATCTTTACTGCACTCTAAAAAGCTGGTGTGATCAGTGGGGTTAGATTCGTTAGCTGAGTTTTTTGTATCGCCTTTATGGGGTTTATCTCCGGCGCCCGTTTGATCGCATCAGCCTTGTGTTTTATTGGCTGCTTTTTTGTGTGTGCGGTGTTCACCGGCGTACGTTAGATCCGGTCAGCTCTGCTTCAGCGATCTTGTTTCTTTCTTTTAGTCGGGGTGATGTCAGTTTTTTTGGCTTTCTCGCGTGAACCACAAGATTCTCTCTTTTCTTTCTTCTTTCCTTCTTTTGCCAACCAGCTTTAAGACTCACTCTGGTCTGTTAGAGAGAACATGGAGCAGCAGCACAGACCTCCTAAGAAGACCAAAATGCCCTTGAAAACAACATGAGACTGGCTGTAGCATGTGGATGCGTGCTAAAGGGTCATCATGACTGTAGGGGTCTCGCTTTCATTGATTTGGTTGAGTTGCTTTTAGTTCCTTGCCATAGAAATGCAGACCCTTTTATCAGTTCTGTTCGGTTTCCAATTTGGGAGGTGTTTTTTGCTCTGGGTTAGCTTCTGTTGTGTAGTTCCACCGGAGTTCAATTGTTGTTCATCAAGTTGAGAATAATTTAACCTAAGTCTAGTGAATAATTTCTGATAGGGCTTGGAGATTGTCAAAATACCTGTCTTGTTGGGGTATGCGGGTCGTTTAAAGTCACCAACGACCAAACCACTGGTGGAAATCAGAATGGCTCTGTTTGGAGTTGAAATGCTTTAAAACTTTTTACAACACAATAAACTATCTTTCCTATTCAGAAAAGTTTGAGAAGTATGACAGTAATGGTATTTCCTGAGCTAAAACTTATTCATCCAGATGATATGGAATATGCTAGGGATAATTCAGATCGGATATGAGTAAACTATCATGTGGATTGAACTAAAACCATATCCCAACATGCATGAGAGTAAATGAAGCATTGGGAAGGATGCTGTGGTGGATTATAGAGGAAATTTATGGTGACTGCGAGAATAATTATTGTATCCTGTGAAAGAAATGACCTGTAGGAAGTGAATTTGTTAAATGTTTTTCAAAAATGTGGATATTTTACTTCATCCCCTGTTAGGTTTCAATTGTTTATCTATACGTAAACTTGCTGAAGCCTGGTGCAACGACAATTTCACTTCCAATTCCATACCATATTTTCCAGCTGCTTTGTTCCTTTAATGCCTTCTCATTTGTAGACTCGTGTCATAGCTCTTTTCTTTGCATCCTGATACTGCTTTGTCAAATGTCATTGGAAACTTTAGGCGCTGTTCTTAGATTGGATACTGCATGCACATAGCATATGTTTGCTAGGCTGGAAAAATATAATTTTTCATCAAAATAATGTTTACTCGTTTTTGCTATTGTTTGGCATATTTACCAGTACAGTACCCACTTATTCAAGTGATATGTGATGAACTTTTTATGACATGGTTAATTTTTTTTCCAAGCCACTGTTTTCATCGTTTTTATTCTCTGTTTTTTTTTAAGGGATGCAAACCAGTAGAGTGCATGGACATTCTTGGTGTATCTGCAACAACAAGTCCGTGCTCCTCGCACCACCATAGCCCCTGTGCTTCCTACAACCCAAGTCCTGGATCCTCTTCCTTTCCCAGTCCAGCTTCATCCTCATATGCTGCTAATGCCATTATGGATCGCAATTCCCTCATACCATGGCTCAAAAACCTCTCGTCGGCATCTTCATCAGCTTCCTCCTCTAAGCTTCCTCATCTCCACATCCATGGTGGCTCCATAAGTGCTCCTGTTACTCCTCCTTTGAGCTCTCCAACTGCTCGGACCCCTAGAATAAAAGCTGACTGGGAAGATCAATCTTTCCGCCCAGGCTGGGGTGGGCAGCACTACTTCTTGCCATCTTCAACTCCACCGAGCCCTGGCCGCCGAATTGTTCCTGATCCAGAATGGTTTAGGGGGATTCAAATACCACAAGGCTGTCCAACGTCTCCCACATTCAGCCTAGTTGCCTCCAATCCATTTGGCTTCAAGGAAGAGGCTTTCGCTGGTGGTGGATCCAATGGTGGATCCCGCATGTGGACTCCAGGTCAAAGTTGTCACGACCCGAATCCCGGATCCATGACCGGCACATAGGCATGGTTCCCCTCCAAGGTTCCACACCTATGCGAACCCAAACTCACACAAACTTATCATTCAACATTCAAAATTCAACGCAGCGGAAATAACAAAGTAAACTTTATATTAGAATTCGATTGTCTCTATACAAGAGTTAATTACATATTGATATACTTGTGGAGCACTAACTAGACATATGAACAAAAAGTGTCGGCTACAACCAAAATAGCAGGTTCCCAGAGTAGGAAAAAAATGACCTGCTAGCAAGCTACGACCCTGAAAATAATGAATAATGAGGGAGTGAGTTCAACAACTCAGTGAGTAGATAATATCCAATATACACACACGAGATAATATAGCAAAGAGAAGTATAATATCAAATCGGCTCAAGGTTCTTAGAACAAATTTCTCAAATAGGTCATAACAAGAATGTATAGGTAAAACTCGTCAGAAAATCAGAATGCAATGAGCATGAGGCTCCGTACTGTGGGATGATCAGTCCACACAGGTTGGTGACTCCCCCGACCAACTAGGGTTTCAGATACGATGTGCACAAAGGCTAACACTACCCTGTTAGCATGGGTATTCTGACTGGCATACCATAGGTATATCTAATATCAAACAAACATGTTCATATCTCAAGGCTCAACTCATGGTATCAATCAAATGAGGAGCTAACAATTCACAAACAGATATAGGCTCATATCAAGAATAGATATTCAACAAATGATTATGCTTTATCGTATCAAGAATATAATCAAGGTATATATTATCCAAAAAGCATAATCCAACTCATACTAACAATTTCAAATATTTATACTATTTCTCATGCATATTAAATGTTATCCACTCACCGGACTCAAAAGCAGACAAGTTCCAAAAGCAGAATGTTGATGAAACTCTACTGATGTCCCGCGGGTAGAATATCGGGATTATCTGAATATATAAAAGAAGACATACTCAAAAATGACTCAAAAGAAGTAAAATACTTTTAAATAACATATCTAAGAGTTCAAATCATAATCCTATGTGTTTTTGAATCAAACTATCCATTTCTTCGCAAAAACCTAAAACAAAGGTTTCTTCCGAATCTAATTCCAAAATACAAAATTCATAAAATTGATATTAATCCATCAAATGAGATTCAATTATCCATCAAACCAATCTGAAATACTAATATTTCTCTTAGGGACCATTCTGAAATTTTCTTATATTTTTAGGGTCAAATTGTAATTTTATCAAATTGGAGGACTAAATTGAACACTTCATAAATTCATAGCTATCCTAAAATCTTGTCCATAATTCACCCTCAATTCTGTCCAGAATCTCCAATTTCACTCCAGGGACCAAACTGAAAATTTCCAAAGTTTGGGGACTAAACTGTAGTTTTCACCAAAAAGGACCAAAATGAATTTTTCATCATCTTCAACCTCAATCCAGAATTTCCAGCAAGGGATTTCGAAATTATCAACATTATTCACCATTTTTCTCAATATTTTCTTAAACCAAACATCTCAAAATTTCAAAATCATCTACCATCAAACTAATTAAACTATTACCCAACACATTCAACCCTTAACATCTCTCTTAATTCATCAATCAAACCCAAATAAAATTCTCAAACCCTAACAACCCATACAAGCAAAATCATAGCTAATAATCACATTTATACATAATAAAACACACACATTACCTTAACAACTTATTTCTCCTTCTTCCTTTCTCTTTCTCTTCTCTTTCCCTCTTTTCTCTTCTTCTTCTTCTTTCTTTCTCTCTTCCGATTCTCTCTCTAATTTCAGCTCTATTTCTTTCTTTTCTTTTTTTGTTTTGTTTTTCTTTTCTTTTCTATTCTATTTATATTTACTAGCTTGTACAATTACTACAACACCCTTAACCTAATTCTAAGCCACTAAGGGCATTCATGTATTTTCCCTTTTTAAAAATTTCAAAACACTACAATCTCCCCACCTTATAAAAGTTTCGTCCTCGAAACTAAATAAATGTTTGAATACGTACCTATATTATCAAAAAGATGAGGGTATTCCTCACGCATCTTATCCTCAAGTTCTCATGTTGCTTCTTCAATTGAATGACCATATCGAGTTCTAAAGGTTGTTTTTGGAACATCTTCCTTACTTATCCTCAACAATTTACTAAAGCTCTATGCTTTGACAACCAATCCATTCTCAAAATCACATCAAAATCAATCATATCTAAAACATTCAAGTCTCCCATAAGGATCTTATCTCCAATTTCTATCTCACAATTTTGATACACATACTTCACTAATATTAATTCCCAAAATCACATCAAAATCAATCATATCTAAGACATTCAAGTCACCCATAAAAATTCTATCTCCAATTTCTTCATTACAATTTGGATACACATACTTCACTAATATTAATTCTTCATCCACGAAAATATAAACAGAAATGACAAATCCTAACAGAGTTAGTTGTCTTTCTAACCTCATGGCAATATATAAGGACATAAACAAAAGGGTTGCACCCGTATCAAACAAAACTTTTGATTCAAAAGTGCAAACAAAAAGAATACCTGAGACAACTATGTTGGATGTCTGAGCATCCTGTTGAGTCAAGGCAAAGACTCTAGCATGCCTCTGATCCTGTTGCATCTGACCTTTCTGACCATGACCACTAAAACTTCTACTACCATGAGCTATAGATTGGCCTGTCGATGGTGTCTGAATAGAATGTTGAGCTGAACTAGATGCCCCTGAAGCTGACCACTGTCTCCTAGGGCACTCTCTAACCTTGTGGCCTAGTTGGCCGCAACCAAAACAAGCTCCGGTCATTCTATAACACTCTGCACTAGTATGCTCTCCTCCACAATATTGACATAGGGAATTGTCCCTAGATGGAACAAATGAGCTACGAGGTGCAGTTTGAACTGAACTCTGACCATAACTCTGAACACCACTACTACCACTTTGATTGCCTGAGCCACTAACTGTGGTCCTTGGTCTAAACCTCCTTTGCACCCTAGAATCCTGACGACCACTTTGTTCCCTAAACGGACCCACACTTGATCCTCCTAGTTGTCTAGAAAACTGACCCTCTTCTCTAGATCTTTTAGGCTGACTTGTAACTACATCCTCAAATTCTCGCGCCTCTATCAGTCTGGCGCAGTCAACAGCTGAGGAGTACGATGGAAACACCTGGGACACCATCGCTATGAACATAGAGGATTTAAGCCCTCTTATGAACCTTTTGACTCTCCACTCTTCTGTAGGTAGAAGTTGTTCAGCATACCTAGACAGCTGAGTAAACTTTAGATCATATTCATCAACCGTCATACTCCCTTGAGATAACCTCTCAAATTCATAAAGCCGAGCATCTCTAACACTCTGAGGGAGAAATCTGTCTAAAAACATGGTGCTAAACTCCTTCCATGTCCACTGAGCCTCTGCTAGTCTTGCCCTCTTCCTAGACTCAAACCAAGAAATGGCCACATCTCCTTCCAACCTAAATGACGCCAAACTTACGGCTCGATGGTCAGTACATCCTAAAATTTCACATCGGCGCCATATATCATCAAGGAACCTTTGAGGATCCTCTGAACTATTCATCCCCGTGAAGGTAGGAGGTGTCAACTTCATGAAGTCATTCAACGGCACATTTACTCCTTGAACAGTATGAGATGATGATGGCACATCTCTATCCCTTCTCCTATCTCTCCCCATATTAGATTCCATCCAAGTTCGCATAGTCCTGCTAAGCTGCCGCAACTCTGTCATTATTTCAGTGGTAGCCTCTCCTGCACCTGTTTCATCAACCTCATTTTCCTCTTCAACCTCATAAGACTCCTCCTCCACTGATGGAGGTATTTCTTCAACATATTGAGGCGCTGGTGCACCTCCTCTTCTTTGCCTAGTATTTCTCAACTGTACAATAGGGACATCATCCTGATCATCATCTATTCTAATATTATCAGCTACACGCCTATTCCTCGACATATCCTAAAAGAAATAACACACTCTTATCATTCCAGAACAATAGCACAATAGTTATCAAATATTTATCGGAAAGCATATCTATAGAAGACATAAGGAATCAGGAAGATATGCTTGATGATAATTCAGAATTTCAAGGATGACAAACAAGACAAAACGGATCCTAATGCTCCACAATACGAATCCTAACTTTATTATTATTTCATGAATAACAAGCTTTGATACTAAGTCGTAACTACTACCTTTCTTTTTACTTTTATTTTTAAGCTCTAATACCAAGTTTTGTCACACTCTTTTACTTTTATTCATTTTATTTTTAGCTCTGATACCATCTTTGTCACGACCCGAATCCCGGATCCATGACCGGCACATAGGCATGGTTCCCCTCCAAGGTTCCACACCTATGCGAACCCAAACTCACACAAACTTATCATTCAACATTCAAAATTCAACGCAGCGGAAATAACAAAGTAAACTTTATATTAGAATTCGATTGTCTCTATACAAGAGTTAATTACATATTGATATACTTGTGGAGCACTAACTAGACATATGAACAAAAAGTGTCGGCTACAACCAAAATAGCAGGTTCCCAGAGTAGGAAAAAAATGACCTGCTAGCAAGCTACGACCCTGAAAATAATGAATAATGAGGGAGTGAGTTCAACAACTCAGTGAGTAGATAATATCCAATATACACACACGAGATAATATAGCAAAGAGAAGTATAATATCAAATCGGCTCAAGGTTCTTAGAACAAATTTCTCAAATAGGTCATAACAAGAATGTATAGGTAAAACTCGTCAGAAAATCAGAATGCAATGAGCATGAGGCTCCGTACTGTGGGATGATCAGTCCACACAGGTTGGTGACTCCCCCGACCAACTAGGGTTTCAGATACGATGTGCACAAAGGCTAACACTACCCTGTTAGCATGGGTATTCTGACTGGCATACCATAGGTATATCTAATATCAAACAAACATGTTCATATCTCAAGGCTCAACTCATGGTATCAATCAAATGAGGAGCTAACAATTCACAAACAGATATAGGCTCATATCAAGAATAGATATTCAACAAATGATTATGCTTTATCGTATCAAGAATATAATCAAGGTATATATTATCCAAAAAGCATAATCCAACTCATACTAACAATTTCAAATATTTATACTATTTCTCATGCATATTAAATGTTATCCACTCACCGGACTCAAAAGCAGACAAGTTCCAAAAGCAGAATGTTGATGAAACTCTACTGATGTCCCGCGGGTAGAATATCGGGATTATCTGAATATATAAAAGAAGACATACTCAAAAATGACTCAAAAGAAGTAAAATACTTTTAAATAACATATCTAAGAGTTCAAATCATAATCCTATGTGTTTTTGAATCAAACTATCCATTTCTTCGCAAAAACCTAAAACAAAGGTTTCTTCCGAATCTAATTCCAAAATACAAAATTCATAAAATTGATATTAATCCATCAAATGAGATTCAATTATCCATCAAACCAATCTGAAATACTAATATTTCTCTTAGGGACCATTCTGAAATTTTCTTATATTTTTAGGGTCAAATTGTAATTTTATCAAATTGGAGGACTAAATTGAACACTTCATAAATTCATAGCTATCCTAAAATCTTGTCCATAATTCACCCTCAATTCTGTCCAGAATCTCCAATTTCACTCCAGGGACCAAACTGAAAATTTCCAAAGTTTGGGGACTAAACTGTAGTTTTCACCAAAAAGGACCAAAATGAATTTTTCATCATCTTCAACCTCAATCCAGAATTTCCAGCAAGGGATTTCGAAATTATCAACATTATTCACCATTTTTCTCAATATTTTCTTAAACCAAACATCTCAAAATTTCAAAATCATCTACCATCAAACTAATTAAACTATTACCCAACACATTCAACCCTTAACATCTCTCTTAATTCATCAATCAAACCCAAATAAAATTCTCAAACCCTAACAACCCATACAAGCAAAATCATAGCTAATAATCACATTTATACATAATAAAACACACACATTACCTTAACAACTTATTTCTCCTTCTTCCTTTCTCTTTCTCTTCTCTTTCCCTCTTTTCTCTTCTTCTTCTTCTTTCTTTCTCTCTTCCGATTCTCTCTCTAATTTCAGCTCTATTTCTTTCTTTTCTTTTTTTGTTTTGTTTTTCTTTTCTTTTCTATTCTATTTATATTTACTAGCTTGTACAATTACTACAACACCCTTAACCTAATTCTAAGCCACTAAGGGCATTCATGTATTTTCCCTTTTTAAAAATTTCAAAACACTACAAAAGTGGTACATGTTCACCTGCCATTGCAGCTGGCTCTGATCATACAGCTGACATTCCCATGGCCGAAGTGATTTCAGATGAGTTTGCATTTCGATGTAATGCAACTGGGCTAGTGAAGCCATGGGAAGGAGAGAGGATCCATGAAGAATGTGGATCAGATGATCTAGAGCTTACTCTTGGGAACTCAAGAACCAGGTGAGCTGGCACGATATTCAATTCAATGGATCAAAACTACTGTTGTTTACTTGAATCATGTTGAAATGCAGATGAACAATTGCAAAAATGAAAATTCCCGAGTGAGCTTCCTTGCATGAAATCTCATTCTATGTTTGTACTACTGAAAATAGAGTTGTATAAGGGATCTTGGTGAGTAATTAGCCCTTGCACTCTTCTTGTTTATTTATTTCACTGTTTGCTTTAACTTATTTCTAGATAACATATAGATAGTGCTTCAAAGTGAGACGTGGTTTCACCCTTTCACCTGGTTAGTTTCACTCTAAATTCTATTGTAAGAACTGCTTCACCCGGTCGACTGCCTTCAGTTTCGGCTTTGCCATTGAAGAGTAATGCACAGTGACTAAAGTGAATGGAGTTGTAATTCAATGGCCAAACCTCTGCTAAAGTTAGAATAGAACCATGGTTTTTGTGTATTCGTTGAATTTGAAATGTATTGTTCATATTATTATTATTTACACCTCCTTTTTAGCTTTTCTTTATCATCACCCTTGTTGCGCTTTCATGAAGAAAAGATTTCTTTTGAATAGATGACAGAAGGGTAAATTCAAGCCTATTATTGCAAGTAGAGAGGTGGTGAGATATCATCAAAGAAAATGATGATTGTGTGGACCAGAGATCATCACCAGCTTGCCACCAAGAAATTAGAATGGTCAAATGTTATGTTCCTTACCAGCGTTATCTTTTGACCAAAACCCTGAGTGACTAGTTCGTGCAGTGCTTCATATGATGATATCTGACCCGAAGTCTCCGTTGACAAGGAGCGTGGAACAACCACAAAGATGGGCTTGGCCCCTTCGCTTTAACTATTTTTCAAGGTTTTCAATCGAGTCTCTTACGAACTTGTCCCTTCGTTTCCACCTGGGAAACAATGCTTGCCACGTTTGTGCGCGCGCGCGGGCGAGAGTGAGTGACTGCGAGGCCTCTTTGCCTACAATCGCTAACGCTGTGTTCATCAGCGATGGATTATAATGTGGAAGGTTGTAAGAAGTACAGCAACCAGTAGGTATTTCATGTATTTGTGCCTCATGAGTGAACAAGTTTTCCCACAATTTTATGAACTGCACAATCACTTGGAAAGAACTTAAGTTATTAAGTTAAATTTTAAAATATAATTTATAATATTTTCTAATATGTATCCTCAAATAAAAACCTTTTTAGTATTTTTTACTTTGTTATCCACATATTTTAATATGAGACATCATACTTATAATCTTTCTTAATAATAAATTGAGTTATTATAACACTTATATTTGTATTTGCTTTTATAATGATCAACATCATCTTAATAATAAAATCTAAGTCAATTTGATAATGATATTGCAAAATAAATAAATTTAATGTATGTTTTAACTTTTTGAATTTAAAACTCTTTATGAATTAAACTTTTGATGTATCTTCATGAAAATAACATCTTTATTTTACTTAGATTAATAAGCTGTTTATTTCGGTGGTATAACCGTTGTTTGTTCAAAATTCATTTTTTTTTCTATTTTAAATGAATTTTTTTTGGTGTTTTTAAATTATTTTGATGTGCTAATGTTAAAAATAATTTTTTAAAAATAAAAAAAATTATTTTAATATATTTTTAAATAAAAATTATTTTAAAAAATAACTACAACCGTGAGAGCTTTATATTATAAAATATACTCTTAAAAAAAAACTCCATTTCAATTCAAACTCCATCTCCATATAATGTTAAAAACTAAAAAGAATTGTCACATCACAACATTGACTGGCGTTTGGGTCATCTTTTAAAGAAATCTCTATCCTTAACTAGCCACAGGGATTAGCATCAACGTGGCAGCAAAGCAATCTATATGCGCAGTACACCCCCGGCGTACATTTTCACGCTCTTCCCCTTTCACACTAAAAAAATCGCTTCATCCTCAATCTCCACTCTCTGCTTAAGAAACACAAAGCCCCAGTTCTCTCTTTCAAACCCATAGTTTCGCACTTCGATTCCTCTGTTTTATCCAAACAAACCCTAAGACTCATTCATTTTATATCACAAATACAAAAAACAAAAATCCTGATCTCAAGACTACCTCTTTTTTTTTTTTTTTGCCTAAAAGTATAAATCAAAGCTTGAAATTTTGTAATTTTTGATTTATTAGCTTTGGACTTTAGGGTTTCTCAGATTCTGCCTCAAAGTTAGAGTTTTTTTTTCTTCTGTTATCTTTGAAGCTATATATATATATATATTCTGTAATATTGAAGCTGTTTTTAGTTTCGATCATTTCTACAACTACCACTGTCACCTAACCCAGGCTCACTCATAAAGACTTTAAACTTTTTCTGTCACTAAGTCACCAAAACCTTCGGTTCTGTGTTTTCAATGAATTTGTCGAGTACCCAATAGTGAAATCACATGAATACTTGAGTTTCACAATCGAATGTCGGTAGAAAGATCATTTGAAGCATGGGAAGAGGTCCAGAGGCATGGCCAGGACCTCGCAGACCGGCTAGCTCAAGGCTTTACCGGCCTTATACAGTCACATATAACTTACCCACCTGCGTTTTCTTGGCCAAACCCTCCAAAATCGAAGCTTTTCGATGTGGAGTTTCCTGGACACGGTTTTAGTAAAGGGGATTTTGGGGTTTTGACTGATAATTCTGGGATAAATGGGTTTTCGGCGATTTTGGATGTTGGAAATAGGATTGGACAAGCTGGGGCTGATTTTGGTGCGGCTTTGAATGGGATGGTGCACCAGTTTTTTCGGAGATTGCCGGTGCCGTTTAAGCAGGAGGAGACTGGGGAGGTTGGGGTGAGGATGAATGGTAGAAGGAGTGAGGTGGGTTTGGGTTTGGAGGGAGAGTTGGGTTTGGTTAGTGAGAAGTTGAGGGATTTTGGGTTTGTGGAGGATAATGGTGGTGGTGGAGTGGAGGGGCTGTTGGAAGAGGGGATTGGTGGGTTAAATTTGAAGGGTGTGGGATACCTCGGTAAACCACAGGTAATGACTTTTAAGCGCTATTTGGTTTAAGAATTTGTTTGTGTTTGTTTTGTTAGCGTGGAAGTCCTTTTTTTCAGACAACAATGGTAATATATGCATATTTTCTAATGCTAGTGAAAGAATAGGTTGCCTATTAGATTTTTTAAATTAAACTGTCCATTTAACTGTTTGTATGGAAGCGGTATTTTATCTTTTGAAACTCGGATGGGAAAATTTCTTGGTTCTACAGATTTATGGAGGATATGATTTGATTGGTTTTCATTTTTTTGGAGTCTGGGAAGGAGGAAGGAAGTTCACAGAATTAGTACGTTACCAGTCTAGATAATAGTGACCTTTTTTGGAAACAATTATGCACTGGAAGCCATAGGACTTCCTGTTTGGGAAAGACCATGTCTTTTTAAAAGTATTAACTGGTCAGTTTTCAAGAGGTCAGCATCCAGTCTAGTTAGTAGTGCCTATCTGGAAACGACTGAACGTTTGAAGTGTATGCCATTCCATCTGATAACGGTTGTGTCTAAAACAAAGAAAACTGAATTGCACCTACATCCTTTCTCCTTTGTCAGACATGCTTTGTTTTAGAAGCAATTTGTCTGACAAACGCCTGCTTGCTTTCCTTTTAGGGTCAGTTGTATTTGTTATAATCTCATTAATGATCTGCTTTTGCTTTGTGCTGTATATTTAACTTAATGTCTCAAGAAACTTGAAGGGTTTTGAGAGGAGTATAATTCACTTGTGGTTTTCATTGCTTCTAAGTAGAACTTGTCCTTGGATAATATGGTTGATCATACATATAGAATTACCAGTTGGATGTGGTATTGTAGTAAGGTTGCATTTGGTGGAATCTAGTCAAAATTATATGCAACTGAAGTAGTGGTTCCATGGTGTAACCTCTCACTTATTGCAGAATGTGTCAAAACACAATTTGCTTTGATATTTAGATTCTGCATGATCTGAACAACATCAAGCAACCCTTGCAGACACCACTAGTTAATTCCTTTTAATCATTAACACATTGACTAAGTAGACATAATCTCACTACTTGGACCTTTATGTGTTTCATGCTCGAATTTTTTCCTGTACTGTTTTTCCTGTGCATTTCTCAACATATCATTTTCTATTTCCTTCCTTTTCTTTTCAACCTCTGTATGTTTCAGTTTGGTCTTTTTGGCAACAAGGTAAAAGAATTGGTTGCATGCATCAAAATTGGTTGTGTTGTCTGATAATGTTCTTTCTATGCATGCTTTCATTGTAGCTATTTATTGAAATAGGAGATTCCTCAACCATAAGTGAAATGCTTGAAAGACTGGGTGGGGTAATAATAAAAGGGCAAAAACTTGTTATGTTTAAATGCAACCTTATGTTCTTTGCTGGAGGTCAGTTCATTTGAATTATCTTAATAGTGTTTGACACAGTAGTGTAAAAGGGGCAATAACATGGAGCTTGGTTCAGTTGAATCGTTTTGTTTGTCTGTAGTTTTTTCCTCTTTAATTTTTTATGGCCAAAAGAATTTTATGTACAAATGGACAGCAAAAGTTTCCCTGCTGTAGTGGTTTTGTCCTATTGCCCTTTTTGTGATCTTAATTGAAGGCTATCAATTTGGCTTTAATTGTATTCAATTTGTGCTGTTTATTTGATGGTTCATTTCCACTGAATGCAGGGGACCATAAACATTACCTCAACTTATGACAGCAGAACTCACAGCATTGAGAGTTCTATGGTTGCAAGGGGAGATTTATGGAGAGTAGAGGCATCAAATGGAAGTTCCATGTCAGAAAATGATAATTCATCTCTGTTCCTAGTCCAGCTTGGACCTGTGCTGATTGTGCGTGATTCAACCTTTCTTCTGCCTGTGCATCTGTCAAAGCAACACCTGCTTTGGTATGGCTATGATAGAAAGGTATAGCCAGTTTTCTGTTTACATTGCTGAAGTGTGAAAATAAATGCGATTGTAGAACTGTGGAAAAAATGCTCAAGCTTTTCTTTTGGATATTCTTTTCTAAACCTTCAATCAAACAAGGACAAAACCTCATCTATCCAACAAAATGTATTTGCTCTTAAGACTAGAAATGGAAATGGACTATAAAGACATGAGCTTAAGTATCGCTAAACATTAGTTTTTTGCTCAATGTGTTAGCTTTATGGCAACCTTTCTTCTGTTTGTATTTTTGATGTTACAGTTATTTTTTGGAGCATATGGTGATATAAACTTCACCATTTAGACCTATTATGTACCTCTTAGCTTCCATATCTTAAGATCTTCTGTTGTTGATCATGTTTCCTGCCTTTATTTGATTTGTCTTTCGTTTTTCAATACAGAACAGTTCAATGATAATCAGATTTTTCCATGTACTATACTAGAATCTGCATTTGGATGTCTTTTTATGATTGCTTTATGAAATTGTTCCTCTCATGTGCCGTATTTCTTGTTTCTTTGTCAGAGTGGAATGCATTCTCTGTGTCCAGCTGTGTGGTCAAAGCATCGAAGGTGGTTATTAATGTCAATGCTCTGTCTCAATCCTTTAAATTGTGTAAGTTAAAGCTCCTTTTAAGATATGAAGGGCATTAAAATCAGTTTATGTTTCAATTCTCATATTTGTTTATAGAGAGGCTTAATCAAAGGTGTGGGTAGCCAAAAGCAATAGGATGTATTCTACATCTTGTAGAATCAATTAAGAATTGGAAACAGGAAGCATGATCCTTCGACTTTGAGGCACTGTTGTTTGATAGGATTGTGTTCCTCACTTCTAATATGGTATAATGCTTTAGGGTTGTTTAGCTGGTCCTCAACAGAATTATAGTGTTCTCCTGTTTTCGGTTCTTTTTATTGGATTTCTCTTCTATAAATCCTTCCCATTCTAACAAATTTCTTCTTTTATCCTTCCCAAAATGAGCATTTTTATCAGTGCATGATGTTTCATAGTTGAATTTTTTTTGTAGTTGTTTCATTGTCTTGAAAATCAACAAGTGTCATGCCATTTCCCCTTCTTCAGACCAAGTAAAAATTCCTTAGGATGGGAAGTTTTGCAAAGCAGCGATATGAAGGGAAGTTAACACTCTATTTAACTAGGCTGAAATCCTAAAGTCAGATTTTAGTTTGAGTGACGGGGCAGGTGAGCTTGTGGAAATTATTTTCAAAAGGGAAAAAGTAAGAATATCAGAGCAGCCTTGCCATCCTTCCTCCTGTCCTCGAGCACAAATTTCTCCCAAAATAAGTATACTTGCTTTTACTGCTGCCTGGTGATCCTTTCCTTGGGAGAAAGGAATAACCTCTGTACTGAAAGCATGAATATTTGGATGCAGTTATTAGTGTCTTTATGTAGCATTAAAATATGTTGAACAAATTTTTCACTTACTTTCCTTTCCTTGGTCTCTCTCAACATGCAGTCATTTGTGGATTTACAATTTCCAAATGGGCAGTTGACATATGTATCTGGTGAGGGGCTGTCTACCACTGCTTTTGTACCTCTCTGCGGAGGTCTTCTTCAAGCTCAAGGGCAATATCCTGGGGAAATGAGATACAGCTTCTCTTGTAAGGTCAGGTTTTGAACTTGTCAGCCAGTACTTATGATTTCAAGGTACATTAGTGGATTTCTCTGAATTGATTCTGGTATGAACTAAGGCCTGTTGCTATGAATATTTATCAGAATAAGTGGGGAACACGAATCACACCGATGGTACAATGGCCTGACAAATCCTTTACATTAGGTTTTGCACAATCCTTAGCATGGCGAAGATCTGGTCTTATGGTGAGGCCAGCTACTCAGTTCAGGTGATGTTCTATATTCATATTGATTTCAATAAAATTACAATCTCTCTTTGTTTTTCTATACACGTGGAAGGGATGAGCAGAGTAGCTGTTTTATTATTAATAACTTTGGCCTTTGAACTTGAAAGTGCTTCAGTAATTTGAGAAAATGAACATGGTTTCTCAGGCTGGTTCTTCTATCTGTATTGATAACTTTTGCTTGCTGAGCTCTCCAAGTACCTTGTAAAATGTTATTTTAAGTTAACCTGTGGTTCCTTTTTTTCCTTGGTCTGGTTATATGTAATTCTGGACCAATCCACAAAAACCAGGAAACTCAATGAACTAGCCATTAAAAAAGAAAAAAGAAGTTGAAATAAAGGAAAAGAAAAACAGAAATAGTAAATCCTGATTTACCTGCATTGGTGACTGCTGAAGCAACAGTGAAGAACAAAAATAAAATTGGATACTCTGTGTTTAAGACTACCATTTGTGCTCTAATTATGCCTTCACTTCTGAATGTTAGCATATCTGTTGCATTGGGATCATTGTGATGCTCTGTTACACTTAAACTGCAATCTAGTTTTCCTTCAAAACTGAGAAAATTTCATTGAAAAAATGAATATAGCAGAGATAACTAAATGCTTTTGTTCATTTATTAAATAGCAACTACAGCCAGAAAGAAGTAGAAAATACTTCTTCAGAACTAATCCCTGCTGCACTTTTTCACTTACATTTACTTAACATACTGCTTTAGACACTGACAGTGCAGCTATCATTTTCCTTCTTATAAAGTGGCATCAGATGACTATGGTTGATAGGAAACAATCTACACGTTACTTGTGTACTCGTTTTAGTTTTCCACAGATTTCCTCATGATTTGCTCCAGTGAGTCTATATAGTTAACCCATCACAAACCAGGGTCAGTTTGCATTTCTTGATGCTGCCAAATGAAGACCTGCTTTTTTCTGTGGTCAATCTTAGTTACTTGTTTTAATCAGTGTTGCTCCACTATAAACAATTAGGTGTCCATTGGAGGACATGATTGTTTTATCGGGTCATGACATTAATTATCTATATGTCTTGGGACTGATTGTATCCAGATATCAATTATCTCATGCTTTTGGCAAAAGCATGAATAATTATATTGGTGAAACAAAGTAGGTCTTGTTGAGGGTAAAATATGCATGCCAGTTATCATTTGAATATGTGGCCTTCCTATTTTTGCAGAACCCGTTTTTCCTTGCCTCAACTTTTACTTCAGTTGTATTTACTTCAATCTTGTTGTGTATACGTAAACTCAAGCAAGAGTTTCAGCTTCTATGGTGCTTTTAAGCAAATATAATTAACTTTTCTACTCTTAATGACATCTTGTCAGTTTGTGCCCCACTTATGGCGGAAGCAATCCGGGGTTGCATGCAGAACTGATTCATTCAGTGAATGACCATCTGAATCTGATATGTGGCTGTGCTGCGACGACTCATCCTTCTGCATTTGCATCACTATCAGTAAGTTGTATTGTTGCATTATTTGGTGCTGGTCAATATTTTCTTATCTTATTATACATCTCTGCTTGGTTGGATCTTTGGTTTCTTGGTCCATCTTTTACTTTTTTAGCCAGGTAGATGGGACCCAGGTACACGGGAAGTTTGCACTTGGTCCTATTCATGAAAATCAAGTGAATGGCAGGATAAAAAAATATAAAAAAGAAGTAAAACATAGAAATACATCAAATTATCTTCATTATAACTGAGAATCTGAAGATGCACAGGTTTAATAGTACTCTCAATTCTTTTCCAACCCATTAATCCACATTGAAATGAGGAGGTACAATTTGCTAGTCCAACTTTCATCGAAGTGTGCACGGGTTTAAATGCTGGAACTTCCTGGGAGAACAATGAATTGGAAGACAATCCATCAATTAACCATCCTGTTTGAGAAAATTAAATCACAAAAGTCCAAAATAATTTGAGAAAACAAAAGTGGACAATGGATGCCAAACCAGTGGAATCCTTGATGATGGGGTTATCCAGTTCCGGTCTGTCCTATCATCATCATCATCATTCCCAGAGGAGCTATGTTGTGTTGTGGAGATGCAGGCCTCTGTTGGAGAAAATAATTATACACATCCTCTATTGTTGGATTTCAGTCTCATGATCATTCACATCTATGCAATATGGTCTCCTTCTAGAATTGTATGTCTTTGCCTAGAGTCTTGATATGCATGGAAATCATATGTTTTGGAATGTCAGGGTGACCATAATGAAAGTCAAAAATGATGTTTGCATGCAATTTTCCCCTAAGCTACTCAAAACTTGTACCTTCATAAGACAATCAATCTGAAGTGAACTCCTAAGTGAAACTTCAGGCTGATATCTGTAATATTCTGAAAATATTGGGCGATTGGGTCACAAACTGAAATGAGAGTGAAAGTTAAGGAAATATTTGGGAAATTCCACAACCAAACCCATTTTTGTTTACATGAGGAGGCGCCACTAATGACAAGAATCTTCACCTTCCCTCCAAAACTTCTTGTATAAAGATACTTTGTGAGGACAACAGTTGAACCCATTTTGCAATCATGAATAGCTCTGGATTATCCAATCATCATCTTGAAACTCACTTAGCAAATCATCATTTCTGAAATTTAGACATTGGGCAGTGTTGGTGTTATTTATTCATCCTTGTTTTAACATCCATTTCTTTTATGTGGCCCTTTCGCAGATTGGAAGGTCTAAGTGGAATGGTAATATTGGGAGCTCAGGATTTGTTATGAGACTCGATACTCCTCTCTCCAATGTTGGCCAAACTTCCTTTTCTGTTCAGATAAATAGTGGTGTTGAGTTTTGATTGTTTTGCCCCGCGTTCATGGTTGCTCAAAGTGTAAATAGTCAAAGTTTTTTATAATCATATCAAACCACGCTCTATATCTGACTTTCTCATCAATCATAGTTTTCCCTTCCTCCCGCATGTACTTGCATGCGTTTATTAGTGTATCTGTAGTTTTTTGAAAAAAATAAAAAATAACAGGGGACCAATAATATTTTGATTTTGCCAGAAAAAAACCCTGACCTGTTCAGCTTCTGATAATGTCCAAGTTCCCTCAGTTTAGTTAAACAGGGTGGCATGGTTTTCCTTCTTAGAAGGTGTTTGAGAGAGCTGTTGTTGTAGCTTTTCAAAGTGTTTTTCATGTTGAAATATATCAAAATGATATTTTTTTATTTTTTAAAAATCATTTTTAACATTAGCACATCAAAATAATATAAAAACACTAAATTATATTTATTTAAAATGAAAAAAAAGAAAAAAAATTGCAAACCGACATTTAAAATGCCATCTAAACAGGCTCTAAATTACAGGGTGATTGAAGGTTGTATCTGAGAAGTGGTTAGTTGAATTGCAATTAGTCATGCAATCAAGAAATAAGTTCGTGGATGAATAAGCCTCCTCTACATGCAGTCAACAAAATTAAGACAGTGGTTGTCTTTTTTTTTTTCCTGTTTGTAATTTTCAGCAAACAAAGTAAGAAAAGCCAAAACTGCAACCCCAAGACCAATTTTGGATTACACTTCTCTGGATGTTATACGGTTGATTGATGAGCCTCTTGATAAGGTAATAGTGTTATGGGGTGTTACTTCTCAGGATTAATGTGCATAACGCACTCTAATTACTTTAGCATGCCGACATCGAAGGCTCCTTCAAGAATTTTCCATCCTATTATTTATTTATTTATATATTATTTTTTTGTGCATCACAAAAGACAGCGAGTCCACGTAATCAAATCCGAAAAATTCATTCCTATCATGGATTGAAACTTCATCATGATCATTTTCTTGAGTTTTCATTCATCCATTGCAATAATTAATTTACAAGGAGAGAAGTTGGAAGGTGCACTCGAGAGAGGCAACATGGTACTTAGAAGAGTAAAATAATAATAAAAAACAGGCTTTTGTTGTGTTCTATGGGATTTTTAACTGAGGAAATGAATTTGTGGGTCAGGATAAGTTCTGTGTAACATACTTCAACATTGCTCCAGACCTTATCAAATTTAAGGATATGATTCTATGATAATTGTTAGACAATAATATAAATATTATTATATTCTGAGACTTCATCTAATAACTTCAGTTTTTAAGCGAGATGGTCCTTAATATGATGACTCGGTGGTCACGAGTTCGAATCTCACCATTCTCATTTTATTTAATAAAAATTAGCATAAAATAACTTGAGGAGGTGTTAGAAAATAATATAAATCATATTCTAGAGCTTCACCTAACCACTTAAATTTTTAGGTGAGATGATTCCTTAACAATAATACTCCATATATTATATAAAATTGGGTGCATTTGTTAATTGAGAAATCGAAATTTAAATATTCAGAAATATAAGATACGAAGTAGACAATTAATTAAATTCCAGAAATCAAATAGAGTTCTATAACATGGAGCACTGAAGTTTATGTAATGGAAGGCAAGTTTATGTTCAAATGCTCTTCATGATAATTAAAAAGTGCTTCTATACAAAAAGCAATCTGCAGATTTGGAAAAATGGTGACAAACACTGGCTGACAATGCCAAATCAAAAGACCAAGATCTCCAATGTTTTTTTTAACAAAAGAATCAACATATACCAGAACAAATCATTAAAATGTAATTCTTGATTTCTCAGCAATCCTATTTGCAAACTCAGAATACCAGACCAAAAGAAAACGAGGGGCCATTTCATCAATTTCCGTTGATCAGTCTATGTTGACGTCGTAAAGATCCTCTAGAAGCTTGTTCGATGAGGAATTTAAGATCTCATCCTTACTTTCGATAGAAATTTCAGAATCGATCCACGGTCCATCCATTGACATGCTTTTCTGTATCTGACTGCTTTGAGATCCATTTGAGACGTGTGTTTGGCTATCATGTGAGAGAAGCTCAAAGGCTTTAAACCTTGCATCCGGGTTCATGCCACTGCGCTTGACTATCGGAGCCTGGACTGGAATATGACCCTCAAGCATCCTCACTGCAGAAGACATTGATGGCCTCAAAGTGGGAGACGGGTTGGTGCACAAGAGAGCCAAGTTCAGCATCCTCATTGCCTCTATTTTGGAGTAGTCTGAACCAAGGCCTGGATCCACAAGCTCTAGAAGGTTTCCTTGTTCTTGCAGGACGTAGGCCTACAATTATCAAATACCATGCATTTTCCATGAGTCTACAATCATGCTCATCGGTGATGGTCAGTGTAAATGTAAAATGTGGACAGAATTCTGAAAGGAAATGATATAAGTTACCCAGTCAAGAAGATAAACGAACTCCTCTTTCGGCCTGTAATTCGTGTTGCTCTTCCCGCTGACAACTTCTAAAACAACAACTCCAAAGCTGTAAACATCTGCTTTATCTGTCAAGTAACCCCTCATTGCATATTCTGGAGCCATATAACCTCTGAAGAGAAATTAGAAAGAATCAGAAGAGTAAGGATTGTGAGATAATT
Source organism: Salix arbutifolia (assembly GCA_025169955.1). Classification (NCBI taxonomy): domain Eukaryota; kingdom Viridiplantae; phylum Streptophyta; class Magnoliopsida; order Malpighiales; family Salicaceae; genus Salix; species Salix arbutifolia. The sequence goes on along the minus strand of CM045917.1, from coordinate 25,180,136 downwards.
TTGTATGTACTTTTCATAGTATAATCATAATCATTTGTGCTGTTCTTAGAGATGCCATCAAATAAAAGGTCTGCATTTTACAATTTTTCCATCTGATATCCATATTGTTTAAAGTATCATTACCAAAAAAAAAGGTTTATTTATCCCTTTACCACAACCAAGGAAATTATATTGAAAGAACAAGGGGGAGAAAGAACTCACATTGTCCCAGCAATCCGCGTGCTAATATGAGTGTTTTCTTCTTCGTCGAGTTTAGCTAAACCAAAGTCAGATATCTTGGCATTTAGATCCTTGTCAAGCAGCACATTAGTTGCCTTTATGTCTCTGTGTACAATTTTCAGCCTTGACTCTTCATGAAGATAAGCCAATCCCTTCGCAATACCCAACAGTATTTTCTTTCTTGTTTGCCAGTCCAGTTTTATCTGGTGTTCATCACGACCTGGTACAGATGAGACAGGAAAGCAATTTAATCTCATTCTCATTCTATAGACTTTATAAACTGATACGTTAAGGACTCGGTCGAGCAATTACCAAAAAGTGCCCGAGCAAGACTATTGTTTTCCAAGTATTCATATACTAACAGCAGCTGATTTCCTTCAATACAGCAACCATACAGCTTCACCAGATGGGGATGTTGCAGGGCAGAAATCATGCCTATTTCATTCACAAATTCACGATTTCCTTGTTTTGATTTGGCGGATAACTGCTTCACAGCAATTACAGAACCATCTGACAAAATACCCTGCAATAAAACAGATCGAAATTTCAGAATGTTCAGAAAGATAATGCTTCCCTTTTATCACAAGCTTTTGCATGTGTGATACACTTTTCATACAAGGCCCCATATAGTAAGAACACGTTGTCAGCACATGAATTAACTAAATAGTGAACTGGAAAATTCATAAATACCTTGTAAACTGGACCAAATCCTCCTTCTCCTATCTTATTTGCAGGGTCAAAATTATTGGTCGCATGTTTAATTTGCCTTAAGCTGAAATAACCAGTTTGGAGATCTAGAGCACGGAGTTCTGTGATGAGCAGAATCTCAAAATCAGCATGACAAGGATTATCAAAAGTCCTACAACAACATACTTCTTGTTCCATTAATCTTACCTTTATCTTCAAGGTCCTTCCCTCCCAGGAAACCTTTTTTCCGGAGGAGAAGCAAAAGCAATGTCGCAAGCACACATGAAGCAACTACAATGCCAGCAATAGCTCCGACTGATAATCCGCCACCATTATCCACCTTAAAGTCTACAAGGAGAGAAATTATTTAAATAACAAGACCGTTGATGGAAACAAAAAACCCTCTTGATTTCATCATGACTTACTTGGAGTCACTGTAATGGCAGATATGAGAGGTCCATAGACACCTCTGTCAGGAATGGCAGTGGTTCCTTTCCCTGACCAGTACAAGTGTATCTGCAGTGTGCTACCATTGACAATTATACCATCATATACCTTAGTGATGCCAATGCCAACACCTCCAGCTTCCTCCATAATATTGAAATTTTCCTCGACTACCTTCCCCTGCAGGAAGAAGTTCCAAGCATAACTTTTACAGGTTCTAAGGAAACTTGAAAAGGATCCATAACACATGGTAGGTTTCATGAGGTTATTTAGAAATACAATCACAGATGAAAAGCAAAATCCTAAACAAATACGCTACTTGAAAATCATTTTACTCACTTGAATTGATATATCAAATATCCGCCTCCCAAGGCTGCTAAAAGACTGATTATTGGAAAACATAATTTCAGCAAAGTGGAGCTGCACTTTGTAACTGCCCGCCAGCATGCACAGGCCATAGTACTTGAGTGATTGAGGAGCAAGGCGAGCAGTTTGGTAAAAACCTTCACCGGTCACATTCAGACCAAAATAATTTGTTGCTCTGTAAGCACCGTTAACAGTGCCAATATAAGTCCCTGTACTGCTATAACCCCATCTTTCTGATGAAGATACAAATTCAGCTGCCCCCCCTGTAGTTGTGTCATCTCCATATTCATTATCACCAACAGTCTCACTGCTCCCTCCACAGTTTATGAACAAGGAATGGTCTGTCGAACAAAGGATCAATGTCATAAGCTGCCTTCCCTAGGACAAGAATTACTCTATTTACGTAATTAAACTTTCATCAAACACCAGAGCACTGTTTTTAAACGCTTACGTTGAGGTTTTCTTGTGCAGACAAGGTCCTTGTTCAAGCACCAAGAAATCCTGTAGAAAAGAATGAGGGTTGTCTGTAAGTCAAATTTCTAGACTTTTTAAAAAGCATCTTAGTGAAGGAGGAGCTTACTTGTTATTCCCAGTTGAGACATGACTAGATACTAAGTTCCTATATAATGTCAAAATACGAGTTAGGAATCAATATGAGACAAGGGAGAAGAAACAAGTAGTGGGAAAAAAAATGCCTACACTGGTAGCTGTTGACAACTTAGCTGAGCTGACCCATTAAAATTGTTGTAAGATAAATCCCTGAAATAAAATTTCATGGGAGGGGTAAAATAGTTGTTGATTGAGGAGGACAAAGATTGGTGTAATTCATGTATAAGAAACACAAAAAACTTCTGCAACTTGTATCAATCCCGGAAAAACACTGCAACCAAATAATACAAATTTGTATAGCTTCAGAATAGACTGACAAGTTTTTGCTGCTTTCCAATATCCAAGCAGGCACTTCTCCGGCTAGAAAGTTGTTATTCAGAAACCTACACATTATTAAACGGGAAATGAACCAGCAAGCTGTCAATATGAGAAGTGTATTAGAAACGAAGATCAATTGCTTTCAGCAAGCGTTTATTGACTTACATGAACTTTATTTCTGTCAAACTCCCTAATATGCCAGGAATCGTGCCTGTCAACTTGTTAAAGCTCAGGTCTCTGAAATGAAATATATACAAATTAATGAAATCACGTGAAAAAAGTACCAGATAAAATTTGCTCTGGGCATTACAAACACACTGCAATCTGATTCACAGAATTTCTTGCCAGTCCATGTTGTCGGACTAATAATATCCAAAGTCCTATTACATCCTCTGCAGCATGGATTTTATGAAAACATGAGCCCCCACCATCATGATTTTGAATTATGCAGACCATCTGCAGGTCTAGCTCATGCTCACAGAGAACAAATGGATGCTTTTGTAGCCTACATATTTTATTACTTTGTTATAATGTAGAACATCACCAATAGCATCTCATGTGACATATCAAGATTGGTTTGTAAGCATTCCGACCTCACTCAATGAGAATCTAAAAAATGGAATGATCCTTGTTCATCCAGGATAAATAAGGAATCAACTTATTTCTATACCCTTTGCTTTATCTTACATTAAATGAAACCAAATGATAGAATAAAGTGCTGTCAATCACTTAACACATCTTGTCATTTTGAATCCGAGTAACATAATGTGACGCAAATAAAACTCATGAAATTAAGCATTGCCATAAAGGTAACTGTTGGAGAAAAACTTACAGTGTATCTAGGCCTGCCATATTTTCAAGGAATGCTGGAATTGAACCAGCCATTGAGCAATTTCTCAGAATCCTGAGTAAAAAAAATACATGTATTGAATTACTGATTTAAAATGGCCGGAGGAATCTAAAAGTAAATAGAAAGCTTAAAAATATGTTCGATCAGTCTCATTCAACTCACAGTTTTTCCATTTTTGTCATATCTTTCAGATCAGGGAAAGTTGGACTGGATCCTTTCAAATCCGATATTCTCCTGAAAAAACAATACAATAGAAAAAATCAGTTTTCTCAAATACAGACTTGCCGAAAAGAAACGAGGCAAAAAGTTTTGAGCTGAATGTGAAGCTACAAGATAGGGAACGTGAGCTCACAAATTTACTAATTTTTTTAACTGTGAAATGGTAGAGGGAATAGGACCCTCCATGGATGTTCCCTGCAAATTCCTGCAAGAGAAATATACCACTGTTAGGAATGAAAGAGGGAAAGGAAAATGGAATTCCATTCAGCTTGTGTTCGAGGACACATTGGCAATAAATGGAACAAAGCAGATACTCACAATGTCGTCATGTTGGTCCAGTTCCCGATAAATTCAGGTATCTTCCCTGACAACTCACTTCCATCTATCCTACTGCAGGAGCATATGAAACAGATGGATGCTTAAGCTCAGCATAGCATGTACTATAAATAAAATTGCGACCCACATCATCACTTACAAATCAGTTAAACTCTTTAAATTGCCAAATGTGTCTGGTATTGTTCCTGAAAAATTGTTTGCGGAAAGAAGACTGCAGGGGTAAATAATACCAAGTTACAAATAAATTTCTCAGAGTGAGCATCACACATCGTCACCATAGATAAAAAGAGTTAGATTGAGTATCATGGAGTAGATACACAGATAAACTCAGATAGAAGATGAAGGCATCTATCTTACAGTCTCTCCAAGCTTTTCAAATTTCCAAGGTCTGGATGAAGAGACCCTCCGAGTAGATTATCTTCCAGGACCCTGCAAGACGCAATACCTATTTTATTGCAGCTCAGAATTTCATTTACTGGACAAGTTGAAAACTCTTTTTTGAGACTTACAGGGACTTCAGAGTCGCCATGCTGCTAAATTCCCTAGGAATTGAACCGTTGAGACGGTTTGCCAGAAGAGACCTGAGGTATAAAAGAGAAATTAGTGAACAGGTTATTTATCCTTGAATGGCCATATCACAATTGAAAACTCCGTAAGAAATACAAATGAACAAACAAACTTACAAACTCTGAAGGTTTGGGAGCTCAGCTAGACTTCCAGGGATTGACCCACTTAAATAGTTGCGAGAGAGATCACTGTACCAAGCAAGATGCTTCATTTCAGTCAATCTAAAATTCAAATTCTCAGAGAGTAAAAAGAATGGTACTATTCTACATTGCACATTGCAGCTGTAACTTCAAACTTGCATATTGATATCCGATTAATGTGATAAACATTGAAGGAAAAAGCTAATTAATCACTGAGATCACAAGAAAACTAATTAAAATAATCCATATATAAATCCAGATAGAAACTAATCTCCGCTGTCCAACAATAAACTTGACGAACAAGAATATATATATATATATATATATATATATATATATATATGCACATGTCACTCACATTTCACGCAGTTGAGTAAGATTTCGAAATTCCACTGGTACAACTCCAGTCAAATTAAAACCCTTCAGCTTGCTGTCAAAAGAAGAAGAAAAAAAGATGATTATAAAGAGAAAGAGGTAAAATAAAGGTGATAAGTCTTCGTGCAACACCAACACTCTGCGGGTTGTTTCCATAAGCTGAGGTTTAGGATTTGATACAGTGTTCATATAAATTTGGACCAGACCAAATCCAAGAGAGCAGTCCCATTGAGTGTCGCTACAATTATATTCTTCTAACCAAAGCATTGCTTGAGACATGTCTAATCTCAATCTGAGAAGTTGTTATGTCTGAAGAAAAAGGAGAGATACAAGGAAACAAGTGCGTACAAGCTGACCACATGACAGACGGTGTTGTTCTGAAATGTGCAGTTGCATGTAACATTGCTTTGAATTCTGTCATTTTTGGGGGGGTCGCTGATGAACAGCTTCCACTGCGCGCTATCGCAAGAAGTTCGATTGATGGGCGTCCAATTGTTGTTTTTCAATTTGTTGGATATTGTTTGAAGGATTTCCACTGTTGCATCAGATAAATGTTAGACAACACCATGAACAGAAAAATGCTTATAATAATGTGAAAATTTACCAGTAAAACAAATTATAATTTCACGTGGATCAGCATCACTGTTCATGGGCGAGATAGACTAATTCAAAGTATGACCTGCTCATATTTACTTTACTAAAACCCTTCCCTTTTGGATTGAATATATCACACGGACATGGTCAAAGCTCTCCGTGTTTTTTTTCTTCTTTAAATATATTAAAAATTCCATGAAGTTCAAATAAACCATCTACAAATCCAACTTTGACCATGAAATAAAGAGCTGACAAGAATGGCAACCGATTTTGTCAATAATGTCAAGCTGTGCAAGATTGCCTATACTGCAAGAAATAAATAAAAAAACACTACAACTAAAACCCAAATCTTATTCACGCGGCATTTACACAAAATTGATCAGAAACTATACGAAATAACGATTGATTTTCACCCAGAGCTTTCCTCTGCAAATTTTGCTCTAGTATAGTGACAGGTAACTCTTTAATCACATTTAGAAAATATATAGTAATAATATCCAGTTGTTACAATAAAAATACTTTCCATATTTGGAAAGGACTCTACATATGAGCATGACCTCCTGCAACCTCACATAAATAAACTTATCTATCGAGCACAACAAGACAAACATGCCAGGGGGGCAGGAACTTTCCACCATTAATGAAAGCCGTGATGAGCAGATGCAAATTCAAGCAGTAGTTGCTGCTTGATTCCAAAAACATCTCACATTGAAGAATCAGAAAATAAAATTCTCAACAATATCACCTTCTCACTTCTTGAATTGTATAACCATCGTTTTATATTTTATCAAATTTCTCTCTCTATATATATATCTATATCTATATAAATATACATACGTACAAATAATTCACGATTTAAATAATAAGATCAAGACAAAGGAGTTATGCCATGTTCTTTTTGCTTAAGAAAACAGACTTAGCCCAGCCGTCCTTCATGACTACTATGCCTAACCTTGATAGATTCATCATCTGTTGTTTTCCTCCTCGTTAATAGTGACTACAGTGAAACAAATTATTCTAAAATAACACAATAGATATTTAGCTCCTCTTCTGTTTGGTTGCGAAGATGGCGAAGGAAGAGAAATAAAAAAATGCACAGAAACCGAATTCCTCTTCTTTTCCTATTAATTATTTCTCAATTCATGCAGTATATTCCCCCCATTAATCTTCAAAAGTAGATAAAACACATTTTTTTTTTTAAAGAAGAGATAAAAAAAAAAGGTTTTTAAAGAGAGATGAAAAATCTGAAAGTCAAAACAGCAGTTTCCTCCAACGAACAAGACAAGAGCATGCCTTTCAACTAATGTTAAGAAGAAGAGCACTTGGCCACTACACAGAAAAAACCTAGAAAGAAAAAACAGCCAAATATTTTGAGTTGCTGACAAAAAGAAATGGAGATAGTTGACCCTTTACCTTCATCTTGTGGCAAGAGTGCAGTCACTCCTTGAGCATGAGATCCAAATCTGTCCACAACAAAGCAATTCAATACCACAAAACCGAAAACAAAAACAGATGCAGTCTTCGACAGTGATTGAACAAACGCCATGTTTGAAGCATGCAGAAAACAGTTACTGTTTCTCTGATTGCGGGTAATTGATATCTCCAAAAAAACAATCAAAGAGAGGAGAAACAGTAGTTCAGGGACAGAAACAAAGTTTCTAGAAACTGTGTTTTTTTAGAGAGAGAAGAAAGAGAGGAGGGCAGTTGGGGGGAGATAATGTACGTAGGAGGGGTTTTAAAGATGACGAGTTACTCGTTTCTCTTTTTTTCTTGCATTTTTCATTATGCTTTGTGTACTTTTTTCTTGAATAAAACGCTGTCGTTGTAATAAAATATTGAGAAAGGGTCAACAAAGCTCATAAAGAAAAAATGAGATGGAAAATCAAAGAGAGTGAATTCAAGGGAACGTGGGTGTATTCCGTACCAATCAAAAACGGTGAGAGCTCATGGGAAATAAAAAATAAAAAACGAAAAGGGAGGCATGATTTCGTGTTCAAGAAGCAGCTAAGCCGCCAGCCATGGATGGTTTTCTTTCAAACTGGGACACACGGTGTGATCTTAATTACGGTAAAGTCTTTGAGGAAACAAACTGTGGGTGTCCAAGAAGTCAATATTTGCTGGTTGTTCTTGAATAAAATAGTCAACTTTTGCCTCCAAACTCGGCCTGAGGACACCCTGAAGATGGAGGAATTACGAGTGTTAATCAGGTAAAAAAACTTAAAACTAGAAAAATCACTCGGTACAGTTTGAATGGACTCAAGAAGGTTTTTTTTTTGAAGCTCGGGCTATACGTACTGGGTTTATCGAAGAGAGTAATGATATATTTTTATTATTGTTGATGATTCCTGATACTGTATATGATTATTCTTTTGAGAGTTGATTTAAGTTTCTACTCATGTAGATTTTTTTATTGAAATCATAAATTTATGGTTATATGTTTTTCTATGTGATTTTCCAGTTTCGTATGCCAAAAACAAACCTTAACCTAACCGGTTTAGGTATTTATCACCGAGTTTTAAGAATATTTTTTTTAAAAAATAATTTTAAATTTATTTAGTGTTTTTAAATTATTTTAATGTATTAATATCAAAAATAATTTTTTAATAATAAAAAAATTATTTTAATATATTTTTAAATAAAAATTACTTTAAAAAACAACATCAAAAATATTCCGAAACAATATTCCGAAATAATACTTGGTTTGAACTGGTTTTTAGTTCAGTTCTAGTAATATTTCAAGAAATATCAATGATTTGATTGAATTCTTAGGATAGAGCTAAATTGACTTTTCTAGTAATAGTTCTCTAGTAGGTATGCGAAAATATAAAGATGGTTTAAAAATAGATTTAGTTTTAGTTGACTTTTTTTATTATCAGATTAAAACAATATATATTATTCAATTTGAATCATCCGATTTAATTAAGAATTGAATGATCTAAGTCATTTAATCAGTCGTGATTGATGTAAAATATTATATATTCGACAAATTTGACCGAACCCATGTAGCTACTCTAATAAGTTCAGCTTCGACATGATTTTTTTAATGTGAATTTGCAGCTTTTGCAAGTAATAAAATGATGTACCTGCTACATTATCATTTATTGTTGGTGACAGTTTTGACTTGAATCATATAATAATTAGATTTGGTTAAGAAATCGTCTTATTTTAAAGAGCTAAATTGATAAAATAACATTTTAAATAGTGTAAATATGACTTTTTTGTTGATATATATTCTAATGGTAAAAGTCATTTAAAAGAATCTTTTTTATATATTATTTTAAATATATTATTAATACTTATAGAAACAATAAAATATGAAATTCATTCCTTTCCGCAAACTAATTAGGCAATTTGATGATCATCATGCGTGCATCCTTTCCATAAATTCAATCCTTCGCTACAAATTCACAAAACCAATTGGTTTGCCATTAATAAAATAACACAAACCCAAACTGTCTTCACAGACCAGCCAAACTTATTTGTTCCCAAAACCCACATAAACCCAAACTTCAGCCTTCACAGACCAACCAAAAACTGTCTTCCCTATCTTTCGTCAGCCCCGACCACGACAAAATCTCCATCTCCTCCTTAGACAGTGCCTCCCCATGACAATTCCAACATTGATGAAAAAAGAGGTCTGATCAGGTGGGATTCGTCGACTCAATCTCCAACCTATCAGCCATCAATTCCAATACTTCAAAAGTCATTCTCTTCACCCACGCTGACATCACAAACTACAAGCGGTGTAATTTGTGGTGAGGGAAAAGGCAAAGGAGGAAGGTTGGGTGGCCATACTGTGTAGTTTGGAGGGAGTGAATGTATTGAAACAGAGTTGAGCTGAGGTGGAAGACGGTGACAACGAATATTATTGTGACTGGCCGGAGCTGAACAAAGGAGAGAATAGGGCACTGCGAGGAGAGAGAGAGGGAGAAGAAGGCCAAATGTACTCTGAACAACCAAGCAGCGTCCTCAAGAAGCCAACCTGCACGAGAAACGAGATGGGGTTAGCGTGTGCGGCCGAGATGGAAGCAAGGACAACTTACGTGGACGGACAAGATGAAGGAAAGCTGACAGCAACCGACGAGGCGACACCTGGCAAAGAGATAAGGAACAAAGGAAGCGGCGTCGTTTGATAGAAAAGGAAGGACAGCTGGCAGCCCAACAAAGCCAAATACGTATACGGGCCAAATACTGATATTCAGATAAACATATGCAGATAAAAGACTTATCATCAAGACCTATTAAAAGGGAAATAGGGCGAGATCCAGAGGGTACCGAGAGAAATTGCTTTAAAGCAAATCATTGACCAGGAGGCCCGAGCTACCTCGAATCTGCCCAGAGAATTCAGTTGTTTTAAGCTTTTAGTTTTTAGTTTCTTTTCTTTCAGTATTATTTCCCTTCTGTCAAGAAAACCCCAAAAAACACCAAAAACATTGTTATTTCCCTTTTTTTAATAGAAAACTCTCGAGAGAACTTTTCTCTCACAAAAAGATTAATTTAAAATTAAGAAGGTTACAAGTGGTATCAGAGCCGGTCCGATCCCTAATATGGCTGAAGGAACCAGAGTGTCCCAGTTAATCGAGACGGTCACAGGGATGAAACAACAGCAAGAAGAACAACAGCAGAACCAGCAAGGCCAACAACAATTATTGGAAGACATAGTCCAACAGCTCAGGAACATGTCAACCCGAATGGACCAGTTAGCCAAAGCCCAAGGCAAAAGACCCGTAGGGTCACCCCCTAACTCCCCTACTCGATCTGTGAATGGGGATCAGAGGCGCGAGATAATACAACAGGAAGGGAACCATCCAGTTCAAATTAAATCAATCAGACTTGAGTTTCCTCGTTTTAATGGCGATGACCTTATCGGATGGGTCTACAAGGCCAATCAGATTTTAATTTTCATAATACACCAGCTCAGCACCGACTATTCATAGCCAACTTCCATATGGAAGGAAAGGCAATAACCTAGTACCAGGAGCTAGAGGAAACAGGGATGATTACTAGCTGGGAAGCTTTTGTGACAGCCCTTAATGTACGATTCGGGGCATCTTCCTACGATGACCCAATGGAAGCCCTAATCAATGTCAAACAGTCGTCTACGGTGGAAGTCTACAAAACCCAGTTTGAGTCTCTATCCAACCGAGTTCAGGGGCTATCTGACTCTCACAAACTCAGCTGTTTTTTAGGGGGGTTAAAAGAGGAAATCCGAATGGGAGTCCGGATGCTGAATCCTCAAAATCTAGTGACAGCGTATGGCCTGGCAAGAATGCAAGAAGAAAACCTCGCCATTATGCGAAGGGCATGGAGACCTAACCCAATGGGCCTACAAGGCCGGGGCATAACACTGGCCCACCAGAGGGCAGAAGGCCCAAGCGGGAGAACAGTTCCCTTGCAAAGACTCACCCCAGCCCAGATGAAAGACAAAAGGGACAAAGGCCTTTGCTTCAAATACGATAGCAAATGGGGGCCCGACCATAGATGTGGAGGACCTAAACTGTTTCTGATTGAGGAAGAGGAGGAGGAATACATAGAAGAACCAGGGGGCGTCCGGGACTTAATTGATTTAAGTGACCCCCAGGAGGAACCAGCCGAAGGGGTAGGAATATCCTTACATGCCATGGTGGGAAATCCTGACCCAAAAACCATGAGGGTTAAAATTAAGGTTAAGGGCCACTATTTCGTAGCCTTAATCGATACAGGAAGTACCCATAACTTCGTACATCCCAGGGTGGTTAGGAGGACCGGGATAAGGGTCATGAAGCACCCACCCGTTGGGGTAAGCATTGCCGATGGATCCAAACTATGGAGCGAAGGGAGCTGTCAAGACATCTTAGTAATAATTCAAGGGGGCCATTTTACCACTCAAGCATACATCCTACAGTTGGGGGTGTGTGATGTGGTTCTCGGAATCCATTGGCTCAGTGGACTGGGTCCAATCCTATGGGACTTTGCGTCCCTAAAAATGGAATTCAAACAAGGAAATAAGAAGGTCCTAATTAAAGGGATGGGGGTGGAAAACTCAGAGGTGGACAGCAGTCCCTCTTTCCTTCAGGAATTGAGAAGGGCCGAGGAGTGCCTAATCCTACAGGTATGGAAAATGGGCCCAGCCCAAGGAAGAGAATCCAGCCAGATTGAGCAACTGTTGCTCGAATTTCCCGGGGTCTTTGAAGAACCCTCAGGAATGCCACCCAGAAGGTCCCAAGACCACGCCATTATACTAAAAGAGGGGACCTCCCCGATAAATGTTCGTCCCTATAGGTACCCTTACTACCAAAAAACAGAAATAGAAAAAATAGTCAATGAACTACTGGCCATGGGCACCATAAGGCCCAGCCAAAGCCCATTCTCTTCTCCCGTGTTACTCGTAAGAAAAGCTGATGGCTCTTGGAGGACGTGTGTGGATTATAGGGCCCTCAACAAAGAAACAATAAAAGATATTCCCCATTCCAGTTGTGGAAGAATTGCTAGACGAACTCCATGGATCCCAATTTTTTTCTAAACTGGACCTAAGGTCTGGATTTCACCAGATCCGAATGAGAGAGGAAGACGTCCCCAAGATAGTGTTTAGGACGCACGAAGGGCATTATGAATTTCTGGTGATGCCTTTCGGACTCACAAACGCCCTTTCCACCTTCCAGGGGTTAATGAGCGACATATTTCGGCCTACCTCAGGAAATTTGTTCTGGTTTTCTTTGACGACATTCTAGTCTATAGCCCCATAGAGGAAGAACATAACAGACACCTAAGGTCAGTGCTAGAAACCCTGGTTAAACATCAGCTCGTTGCAAAAAGATCAAAGTGCAAATTTGCTTGCAAGGAAATAGAATATCTGGGCCACATAGTCTCGGGCCAGGGGGTCCATGCAGATCCTAACAAGGTAGTAACCATGGTTAACTGGCCTAGGCCCAAAACGCTCAAGGCCCTCAGAGGCTTCTTGGGCCTAACAGGCTACTACAGGAGGTTTATCAAAGGATATGGGGGAATCGCAAGTCCCTTAACCAGGCTGCTTAAAAAAGGGGCATTCCAATGGGATTCTGAGGCCGAAGAGGCCTTCGGACAGTTGAAAAAGGAGTAACCACACCCCAGTTTTAGCACTACCAAACTTTAAACTAAGTTTTACGGTGGAATGTGACGCTTCTAGGGTGGGACTAGGGGCAGTCCTAATGCAGGAGGGCAGACCAATCGCTTACTAAAGCAAGGCCCTCAAGGGTAGAGAACTAGCCCTATCTACCTATGAAAAAGAGTTCTTGGCCCTAGTATCAACAGTGAACAAATGGAGGCCATATCTCCTGGGACAGGCGTTCAGGGTGAAAACAGACCAACAAAGTCTAAAATACCTCCTAGAGCATAGGATAGGGACACCCACCCAACAGAAGTGGTTGTCCAAACTAATCGGTTACGACTTGGTGTTGGAATATCGAGCAGGAAAGGAAAACTTGGTGGCAGACGCACTATCCAGACAGGAGGAATTTACAACGACAGAAGCCTTGTGGGCTATCTCCAAACCCATTGTTAATTGGGTCGAGCAGTTAAAGGAGAGCTACGAAACGGACCCAGAGATTAAAGACATCTTACAGCAGATAGACAAGGAAACTGCCGAGTCAGTAAAATTTCAGCTCAAAGGAGGGGTGTTATACTACAAACACAAAATATATATCAGCAAAAATAGCCCACTAAAACAGGATATCCTAAGCTATATACATGACAGCCCAATTTTAGGACATACCGGGATAAAGAAGACGTTACAGAGAGCAAGGAAAGACTTCTTTTGGATGGAATGAAGTCTGACATACAGGCCTACATCAAACACTGTGAGGTATGCCAGAGGGCCAAGGGAGAAAACACAAAACCCTCTGGGCTCCTACAACCAGTACCCATTCCTACTAGGCCTTGGTTTTCCATATCAATGGACTTTATAGAAGGGTTACAATCAAACCAGTTCTCTGCCATTTTAGTGGTAGTAGACATGCTTACTAAATATGCTCATTTCATACACCTATCCCACACTTACAATGCACCTAAAATTGCCCAGTTATTATTACACAATGTTATTAGACTCCACGGCCTCCCTAACAATATAATCTCAGATAGAGACCCTACATTCACTAGCAAATTTTGGGGGGAGTTATTCAGGGTGCAGGGGGTCAAGCTGTTAATGTCCACAGCATATCACCCCCAAACAGACGGTCAGACAGAAGCCACAAACAAAACATTAGAAGGTTACCTAAGGTGCTACGTAGGGGACAATCCCAAGGGTGGTCAAACTGGTTGACCATGGCAGAATACTGCTACAACACAAGCTACCATACATCAACAAAAACAACCCCATTCGAAGCAACCTATGGCTACCCGCCCCCAAGCATCATTGACTATGTTCCCGGTTCAACACAAGTACAAGCAACAGAACATCATTACAGGACAGAACCGAGCAGATATTAAAAATTAAACAGCATCTAACGAAAGCTCAGGAGAGGCAGAAGAAGCATGCAGATAAAGGAAGAACTGACAGAGAATATAAAGAAGGCGAGTGGGTTTACCTCAAGCTCCAGCCATTCAGACAGTTTAGCATGCCAAGAAGAAAAAATGGAAAGTTAGCCTATAAATATTTTGGGCCATTTAAAATCTTAAAGAGAGTCGGTTCGGTGGCTTACCAGCTAGATCTGCCCAAAGAAGCACGAATCCACAATACCTTCCATGTATCACTGCTAAAGAAATGGATAGGTAAAGACCAAACCCCGGAACAATGGCTCCCTGACCTCGAATCAACCCAAAGGCCACAGACAGAGCCAACTGAGATCTTGGACAGAAGAACAACCACAACTAGAAGAAAAGAGAAGGAAGAAGTACTGCTCAGGCGGGAAGGACAACCAGCCAAAGATGCTATTTGGGTAGAAACGAAGTGGTTACAGAGAGAGTATCCCCACCTTGAGGTCAAGGTTCTCGAAGGAGAGGGGAGTTGTGACTGACCGGAGCTGAACAAAGGAGAGAATAGGGCACTGCGAGGAGAGAGAGAGGGAGAAGAAGGCCAAATGTACTCTGAACAACCAAGCAACGTCCTTAAGAAGCCAACCTGCACGAGAAACGACTTAAAATTTTTGTGTGCTATAAGTAGTTATTTTAATATTCAATTGGTAAAATTATAATATATAAAATATGTTAGAAATGATTTTTTCTCTCTCTATATATTCTCAGGCACTAATATTAAATAAATATTAAAACATATAATTAGTTTCACGTATTTATAAGAAAAAAAACCTAAAAATAATAATTATCATTATTTTGAATGTTTTATCTAGACTTTTTTCGATGTAGGAAATTGAATGATTTTATACATGTTTTAACTGGTTATTTTAATATTTTAAATTAAATTAATAAACTTTAATACCGAAAATATTAAGGATTTGTATTAAATTTGAATGGATAGATAAAATTGAAATAATTCAAAACTTTGATACCAAAAATATTAAGGATTTCAAACCAGTTCAAAAATTCAAAGAATGGGGACCTAAATGAAACTACAATATATAATCAATTTAAGTTGAATGACCCAATTAAAATAAATCAAAACCTATATAATGACATTAAGGAACAGAAAAAACAGTTGAAAGCTCAGGCACTAAACAAAAATATCACAATAAAGAGCTGTACTGATGTGACCGGTAAACCGAATGAATCGAATCGACTCGAACCGACCCAAAAATTGAGCATTATTGTTTCCGTCCATAGTGATTTGTGTCACGGTGAACATGGATAAAAATAGAGACTATTTAGAAATAGATTTAAAAAATAAAAGAATTAAAATAAAGAATTAAAAGTATATGGGCCGAAATAAAAACAAAATATGTTAATAATTTAAATGGAAGGATTAAATTGAAAAAATTAAAAGTGCGATAACGAAAAAATAAATAATTATTTTATTTCTTGATTTAGTTTTGATGCCTTTATTTTTTCAGTAATTTTTGTATAATTTTAAATAATTTATTTGTATTTATGTATTTATACTCTTAGTTCTGAATTTTAATTTTTATTAGAATTTTTATTTGTATTTGTAGGCTGATTGTTTTGCTTAGATATATAGCATTATAAAAAAATCTAAGACTATTAATATATTTTTGCATGTTAAAAAATTGTTTATAGGTACGGTGAGGTGGATGGCAAGTGGCTTGTATATTTTTTTACTGTAGATAAATTGCCCTAATTTTTTACCCGTTTCGTCTACGCATCACTTCGTATATTTTTTTGTTTATGTGATATTAGATATGAAATATTATACATAAGAAAACCGCAAAAGTCAACCTTAAAGAAAAATAATATCAACTGATGAATTATTTCGATTATAATTGTCATTATTATTATCATGATTGTTAAATTGTCACAATTATTGTAGCTGTCATTATAAATATTATTATAAATAATTCATATTATGACTATTATTGTTCATACTATCGATGACATGAATTTCAGAATATTGATATTAATTATATATTGTTTTTTAAAAAACCTAGGGAATTTATTTATTTATATATATTATATATATTTTAAGATGCTAATATTAAATAAATATCAAAATACATAATTAGTCTAACATATTTATAAGAAAAAAACTTACAAATAATCATTATCATTATTTTGAATGTCTTATCTATAATAATTAGAATTTTTATCACCTACAAATATTAAGAAAAAAGCCATTAAAAAAAATGACAAAAAAAGCACTATTCATCTCAAAAATCCATTTTTGCTGGCGTGAAGATTCGAACTCCCGCGCCCCGCTTCGCGGGAGCGTGGTCTTACCGCTCGGCCAAGCGACTTGGTTGTGCTATTGTAGGATAGAAACAATACTTATATGATTAAATATTTTAAAAGCAATATTCGAAAATCAATTTGTTGCCTGAGCGATTCGAACCCTCGTCTGCTGGGAAATGGCGCACGCGTGTTAACCACTCGGCCGAAGGATTGGGTTGTTCTATTGTATTATATAAATCATACTTATATTATTTTGTAATCTTACTATTCAAGTACACAGTGCTTATGAGTCTAGGTGAACAGTGAGAAATGCACAGTAATATCGCGATCTCTTTTAGCTTATAAGATAATTTCTTGTTTGTCTTCTTCCTGGAAACGCAGAAGAATAGCTTCATTTCAGAGGATATAATATAATATAATATTATATAGTTGAGTAAGCTCAATTGAATATTAAATATACACTCTCTCCTTCTCTATCTATTTTTTTTAAACAATAATGTTAAAAATACTTCAAATTTTCAATGCTTTCCAATTATTATTTCAACTACAATGGAGCTCATCATATATATATATATATATATATATATATATATATGAAGCTAATCTTGATACAAATACGGGAATGATTTGCAGTGGGAAATGATATTGGAAAGTCTTGTGTGGAGTGTGAAAGAAAGGAAGAACGAGAGATCGAGGGACTTGCTTTGAGCGTGAAGGGACAGAGTGTACTTCGAAGGTGATGGGGCAAGCCAAGTCAACTATCATGCCAACCTCTTGCGGTTGTGTCATATATATATATATATATATTAATTCAATAAACACAATTTTAATTTATTAGAAACTATGTGATTTAAATTTCAAATATAATTAAAAAATAAGAGTTGAACTAATATAATTTGATTGACTTGATGAACTTAAAAATAGTTTGAATAACTGATAGAAATATAATTTGAGTTAAAAAAAAATTCAAGATACATGTTTTTTTTTTTAAATATTGAGACGATAACATATCAGATTAACTCAAGTCAACATCAAATATCATTTTAAATCTATAACTCAGATTATGAGACCATAATAAACATAAATAAAGCAATTAAAATAAATTATAAAACATAATTATCAATAAACTTATTATTGAATGATGAAAATGAAAAAAAAAATCCAATCTAGAAAAGGACAAAAAAATAACATTTTAAAAAAAAATCATGAATATAAAGTTAGAAAATGACAAAGCTTAAAAGCAAATAATTTAATGCAAAATAATAAAATTAGAAGAAAAAAAGTCATAAAAAATTAAGGGAAAAAAATAAATTAACTCGGGTAAACTTAAGTAACCAACTCCATGCGCCATAAGATTTGGATATAAAACAGACCTTCAAAAACGAGTCTAACAGAAAAAGATCCAAGTTAAATAATTAAACCATTGTGAATAAAAATTCAAGCAGTTAGAATGACCAGCCTACTATTGAAATTATAAAACAAAAGAATTACAAAACTAGGGTAAATAATTTAATATAAAATAATAAAATTGTGGAGAAAAGAAATTCCTTTTCTTTCGAGTCGTCATTGACTTTTCTTTTTATTTTGGAATGAAATATTTTTTAGTCAATTTGCATGCTAACAAATATCAAGTTTCTTCTTCGGAAAGAAAATTAAAACGCATCGTATTTAAAAAGTTGATTTTAAAGTTTGAATTAAATAAAAAAGAAAATAAACATCCAAAGAAAAGTAGTGTAACTAATCTCTTTACTCTTCGCTTTCGAGTCGTCATTGATTTTTCTCCAGCTGCCAAAGAGGACTTTCCGACGTCATTATCCTCATGCAGCTCTCACTCTCTCTCAATCGCTCTGTAAGAGACGTTGAAGTTTCGCCAAGCTAATTAAAGCAAACCGTGTTGCTGTTGATCATCTTTAAAATCGCTTTTTGTCTTTCCCTCAAGCAACCCCACTCTCATTATTGAAAAGAATACAAAGACACACTGTTTCTGTCGTTGAACGACTAGTAGTCTGCTGTTCTTCGAATCGTCATTCCAAGATTGAATTATAATGAAAGCCTTCATGGTGGGGGCCTAACCCTACCTTTTACATCTCTCTCTCTCTCCCCCTCTCTCTCATCCTGTTTATTTATCTTCTGCTAGCTCCAAGTTAATTTCAGCTGTATTAACAATTAAGCTTGCAATTAGAGCAGCAGAGTGGTACGTCTTGAATCTGCCATAAAAGCACAGTCATCGGGCCAAGGGGTAGGATTGAGGCTTGAGCTTCCAATAGCATGGCATGAAAACAAAATCCAGAAATTATTATTGTAAAACTCTCTCTGTGTTCGCATCAATCATTGGAAGTTGACTATATATTACAGGGTGCCAAAGTGAAGTCCACTATTCACTAGCAATTAGCCAATAAGAGAAGAGAAAAACATAAAAGATTGATATATAGTTTCGTTTGTCATGTGGGCATGATCAAGCGTGCATAGTGTCTTAACGCTGATAATCATGGTGCCAATGGTGTTGTTGATTGAAAAGCAGCCAGAAGGGCTGCCATGTGTAGACAAACGGTTGGTTTTCTGGTTTTATTTTTTTAATTAGAATAATATATTTTAGTTGTGGAGTGTTTCAACTTGTCATTTCAAGCCTGTCTTGTTATATATATATATATATATATATAATTTAAATTATTAATTTAATAAACCTAATTTTAACTCAAATCTAAAAATAAATTAATTTGAAAGTATGCAATTTAAATTTCAAACATAAATAAAAAACTAAGAGTTGAACTAATATGACCCAATTGACCCGATGACTCTAAAAACAACTAGCATTCGAGTTTGAATTAATAAAATGTGTAAGGATCCGATTGATTTGATTCATTTTGATGTGTGAGGACTGTTGGTAGAAATTGCAAGTGCATGAATCGTAACAAGTAATGAAGTGATGAGTAGAGTATCGTCCCACATAATTTGTAAAAAATATCAATAAGTACCAAAATTATCAAAATCCTATCTATTTGATGATTCAATTATAAAGGTTCACAAAATTAAAAATAATTAAAACAAACAGGCAAATAATTAAATGGTGTTGAAATCAAGTTTAACGAATCCTAGGATTTCTGATTTCACCGTAACTAATCTTATATGGATTTTCTGAATTGAATTAATCCTCTCAAAATTTATTTCTTATTGTTGATAATCAGGTTTTACTAATTTAATCACTAATCTCTTTCGAGCATCAATGAATTATTTTAATAAGCAAACTTCTTACCTTTCGGTGAAAATTCTAAACTCCTCAAAATACATTAGGAACGATAAAACCATGCACGATTATACAAGTTCCATGCTGAAACAATTATCACCTATCAATCTCAAATTGAATCTCAAATTATGCAAATGGTGATCAAGCGTACACAAACATTAAGCATAGAATGAAATACTCAATAAGTATTAGATTAATTCAATTAAATAAATTGTTCACATATTCATAGATAGGCTACATAAAAAATCTCAGAATAAAAAAAAACTACTCAATCACAAAATTAAAAAGAAATAAACTTTATACGATGAACATCACTCAAGAGTATTGGAAAATTGGAGAGTTGGACGTCTTGAAGGGGTTGTTAATGTGTTTAGGGTTTTCTCCTATAAAAAATACTCCCCTTATCTACTGCCTTACGATATATATATATATATATGTTGACTTTTTCCTCCAAAGGAAAACAAGAATTTTGCTCCTTCCTGATATTGCGAGCCAATTTCAAGGCCATAAATGTGTGACTTAAAAATCCTCTATTTTGGGAAGGTTGTAGAGAATACAACTTTCTTTCAACTGAACTAGGTCTCACAATGTTTGGGCATTAGGAACTCTGGATATGGTCCAAAACCTGAGACAGTGTCTGGGTCGCATGGATTCCTGGTCTGATTCAGACTCTGCATTTCGACTCAATCTTTGGGCTTCAAAACAGAAAAATTGGGTTCTTCTAATTGAATAATAGTTGTTGGCCTGTGTATTCTCATTTAATAAAGGTAAATAACGCATGAAACGAAGTTGTATAACTCCCGTTATACCCCAAAAACCAATCAATGCTCAGGCTTGTCTGGGCAAACCAACCAATGTTTGAATTCTAAGCTCATCCCATTGTTTGCTTCTTCATATGATCTCAATTTCTGCATATTCCAGTAGTTAAATACCTAAAAGTACATTGAATTTTCAAGAAGTGAATAATTCTCAAAGATACCTAAACTCTAGACAATTTGCTAAAAATCCAACAAAATCCTCTAAAATAGAGCATCAATGACTCAAAATATATATGCAATATATTCCCTTATCAAGGACCTTCTCTTGTTGCCACTATAAGGGTCTATATTTTATGATTCCTTTATTGATGATCATTTTTGCGATGTCGCGGTCGCACAAATTAATTACCCTAGCTTAAAACAAATCAAACAAGATAGTATAGAGCAAGCAAGGGGTCAATCCCACGAGGATAATTTAGTTCAGATTTTCGTGCTATATGCTATGCAATTGGGGGGGGGGGGGGTGGAAGTTGTCTATGCTAGGCTAAAGCAAACTAAGCGAAAATTATATAAAACTGAAATTTATCAATAAAGCAAACCTTGGTCGCAAGTCAACATCCACCTACAGAAATCAGTACTGATCATGGAAACGACACATCAATTTATATTCTGAATATTTATCTCTTCTTAAAATTGGTTCGTTAACGAATCCGCCGTATAACTTACCCTAACCATCAAACAACGATAGTGTCCGCACTAGTAATTTGATTCAATGGCAGCATTAAAAACTAGTTAAATTGATCAATTAAAAAACATAATTGTCCGCAATATATGTTTAGTTCGATTGAATGTTCTCCCTAATATTAATAACATAGATCCGCTACAATTATTAACTTAGTTGCTTCACAAGTTCATATACCACAACTCTGGTTTTGATATCAAACTTAGCAATAGATTGTCTACAATAATAACTTTGAGTCCGCTCTTAGCAATTCAATAAACAATCATAGAAAAATAAGCATAGGAGAACAAACATATTCATCATATAAACTGAAAAATTGAGGTAAAAATAGATTTCACAGTTCTTGAAATCTAAAGGTTTTCGTGTCCTTGCAACCCAAAAAAAGAGTCTAGCCTTGCATGTTTATTGAACTACTAAATAAAAAGATGGAAGAAAACATGATTTAGGGTTTGGAGGAAAGATTTGTGTTTTCTTTGCTGCTGGGCGAAACTTCCTTGCTCCTCTCCTCCTTTATATATGCTTAGAAATCCTAGTTTCTATTTTACAAAATAGTCCTTCCTTAGGGTGGCAGAATTTAGTTGTTCCTTGTAAGTTTCATAGTTTCATATCGCATTCATAACATATCGTGTTGAGCTGAAATTTATAGAGTTTATAGGTCTTTGAGTGCGAAATCCAACAAAATTGGGTTGGCATCTATATGACTTCTGTAGCTCGAGATATTGAAGTTGGAATGGACAAAGGTCGACATTTGCAGATTGCAAGATTTGACTTTGAAGGTTGTGATTTCCATGCTCTTCTTATTTTATTTCTTTTTACTTATCTTTCCATAAATTTATGGATGTTAGCTATTCACTTCATTTCGATCGCTAGAGCTCCTTTTTGCATCTTTCATCCAAAATGCCTTCAAAACATAAAACAAAGAATATCAAGGCATTTTATATTCAAAACATATGCAAAACACTAGATAAATATGAATGAAACTATCAAATAATATGGTCGCATCATATTTCAAACAAGATATTCCATCAAAGCACATCAATTTTCAATCTTTAAGCACCAATGCTTAGCTAGTTTCGATTTCAAGCTCGTTTCTATTCTATTCTTTTCTTGTTCTTTTTTTCTTGTTCTTTTTCTTTTTTTTTCTTTTTTTTCCACCTTTGACAACTTTGCCCATCTTTTCATCAAGCACCACTTCTTCTTTCTTTTCACATAATTTCCAACCATAATTCCATGAGATATCATAAGTATATGCTCTACTAATCCTTGGCTAGGGGAAAAGAGGAAAACATATAAAAAGTTTAAGGCTTATACATGGAAAAGCAAAGAAAAGATAAACAAGCTCAAAAGGAGCTCACTAAGGATAATATGCTTTAAGTTGAATTTTTGGCTCAAGCGGTTAAAATTCCTAATGCCTTTATCATCTTCATGCATATATGTAATGCAAAAGTAATTTCAATAAGATATGAAGCAAGTTATAGAGATACATATCATTAAAAAAAAGTACAATCAAAGAATATAATGTTAAAGGCTCAAAAGCTTGCATTGGTATAACACTATAAAGTCAACTAGCATATTTTCAGAGTCAATCCCTAAACCAATTAAACTTTAAAACTTGCATGCACACTCATTCATTCAATTTATATATTCATCTATCTCACTTAATTCTAACACATAATACTCATATTCTCATAAACCAATGGGAGTTCATAAAGATCAATCATAGATTTTTTTTTGGGAAGAATAAAGAAAAACAAAATAAGAAAACTGACATTTTCTCAATACCCCTACACTTAAAACACAAGCATGTCCTCAATTTTGAAAAAAGGGATATAGGAGAATGACAAAAAAAAAAGCAAAAAAAATAAAAATAAAAATAAAAAAATAAAAGATAAGGGAAAAAGAAAGCAAATCTGATTTTTTTGTGCTGGGTTGCCTCCCAAGAAGCGCTTTTGTTTTGTGTCATTGGCTCGACATGTGATATGCTCATTCTTCATAGATCAGTTCAACTAACTCCATAGAAGCGGTGATTTCTGTTGTCCAACTTTTATAGAAAGTTTTCAAGCGATGCCCATTAACCTTGAGTACATTATTTGTTTCTAAATTTGTAATTTCAACTGCACCATAAAGAAACACATTAGAAACAACAAAGGGCACAATCCAATGAGAACGCAACTTACCAGGAAAAAGTTTTAAACGGAATGATAGAGAAGGACTTTGTCTCCAACATGAAACTCTTTTCTTGTAATCATTTGGTCATGACGACTCTTAGTCTTATCTTTGTAAATCTTTGCATTCTCATAAGCATCATTTTGAATCTCTTCCAACTCTTGCAATTGCAACTTTCTTGCAATCCCAGTAGCATCATAATCCATGTTACATTTTTTTATGGCCCAAAAAGCTTTATGTTCAAGTTCCACTGGTAGATAACATGCTTTCCTATAAATCATCCTAAAAGGTGACATTTCAATTGGTGATTTGTAATCAGTTCGGTAAGCCCAAAGTGCATCACCAAGTCGTAGGCTCCAGTCTCGCCGGTTAGGTTGCACTATCTTCTCCAAAATGGACTTGATTTCTCGATTTGAAATCTCAGCTTGGCCATTCATTTGAGGATGGTATGCCATAGAAGTCCGATGAGTCACGTGATATTTGCGTAACAATGCTTCCATTGAACGATTACAAAAATGTGTGTCACGATCACTAATGATAGCTTTAGGGATTCCAAACCTGTCAAATATGTGAGTCCTGAAAAAATCTACAATAACTTTAACATCATTAGTTCGTGTGGCTTTTGCCTCAATCCATTTGGACACATAATCAATTGCAAGAAGAATATAAAGATTGCCAAAAAAAGAAGGAAATTGACCCATAAAATCAATACCCCAAACATAAAAAATCTCACTTACAAGAATATTCGTTAAAGGCATTTGATTCTTATGAGTGATATTACCTGTTTTTTGACAATTTTCACATGATTTGCAAAAATGAAATGCATCCTTAAAAATATAAGGCCAATAAAACCACTTTCACGTACCTCATGGGCTGTTCTTTTTGCTCCAAAATGTCCACCACAAGAATGAGAATGACAAAAGGTGAGAATGGAATGAAATTCATCTTGTGATACACATCTCCTAACTACTTGATCCACACAAAATTTCCACAGATGAGGAGTATCCCAGAAATAATATTTAGCATTAGTTCGTAGCTTATTTTTGTGGGATGTAGACAAACTTGGAGGGAATTCTTTGGTGACTAAATACTTCACCAAATCAGCATATCATGGTCTTGTGGAGGAATGTAATACATACAACTGCTCATCATAAAATGTCTCTCTTATTGTTTCAACTTGTATATCCTTGGTCATTAGTCGGCTCAAGTGATCAGCCACATGGTTTTCAGCACCGTTTTTGTCTTTGATTTCAAGATCAAATTCTTATAAAAGCAAGATCCACCTAATTAATCTTGGTTTGGACTCATTTTTCTTCAAAAGATACCTCAAAGCTGCATGGTTAGTGAAAACGACTATTTTTGTACCAAGTAAATATGACCTGAATTTTTCTAGAGCAAACACTACTGCAAAAAGTTCATTTTCAGTTGTATGGTAATTGCATTGTGCTCCATCTAACATGCGAGAAGCATAGGCTATAACATGCAAATTCTTACCAATTCTTTGCCCAAGAACAACCCCTACCGCATAGTCACTCGCATCACACATTATCTTAAAAGGTTCATCCCATTTTGGTGGTTGGATGATAGGGGCAGATGTGACACAACTTTTAAGCTCATCATGGGCATCTTTACATGCTTGATCAAACACAAAATCCATTTCTTTGGATAATAGTTGCACAAGGGTGCTGTAATCTTCGAGAAGTCTTTGATAAAGCACCGATAGAAACCTGCTTGGCCAAGAAAAGAACGAAATTCCCTCACGCATGAGGGGTAAGGTAATGATGAAATAACATCTATTTTAGCTTTATCAACCTCCAATCCACGTGAGGACACAACATGCCCAAGAACTATTCCTTGATCTACCATAACATAACATTTTTCATAGTTCAAGACAAGGTTATTTCAATGCACTTTTTCAAGATCAAAGATAATTTTTCTAGACATTTATCAAAAGAATCACCAAACAAGTGAAATCATCCATGAAAACCTCAATTATTCTTTCAATATAGTCATAAAAAATACTCATCATGCATCTTTTAAAAGTTACAGGTGCATTACAGAGACCAAAGGGCATTCTTCTATATGCATATGTACCAAATGGACATGTAAACGTAGTCTTTTCTTGATCCTCAGGATTAATAACAATCTGATTGTATCCACTATATCCATCAAGAAAGCAATAAAAAAACTTACCTGCCAGACATTCAAGCATTTGGTCCATGAATGGTAACGGGAAATGATCTTTAAGCGTAGAAAGATTAAGTTTTCTATAATCAACACACATTCTCCATCCACTCGAGATGTGAGTAGGAATGAATTCATCATCTCTGTTTTTCACCAACGTGATTCTATTTTTTTTTGGCACCACATGAATTGGTGCCATCCATTTACTATCTGTGATGGGGTAAATGACTCCAGCATCTAATAGTTTCAAAATTTCAGTTTTCACGACCTCCATCATAGGCGGATTCAACCTCCTTTGCATTTCCCTTGTTGGATTCGTATTATCCTCCAATAATATATGATGCATACACATTGAGGGAATGATGCCCTTGATGTCGGCTAAAGTCCATCCAATGGCTGTCTTGTGTTCACACAACAACTTCACAAGTTTTCCTCTTACGCACTTGTCAAACCTTTTGCTATGATAACAAGAAGTGTATTGTTGTCGCTAATGAATACATACTTCAAATTATCGGGCAAAGGTTTCAATTTTAACTTGGGAGCCTGTAAAATAGATAGCAAGAGCTTTTTATGTGAAAGTACTAAAGCAACAAAGACATTACAATGGGAAACGATTTGCAAAGTTTGCAAAGTCTGTCGCGAAGGTGATTTTTCGCACTTCGCCCCCGCCATCCCTCTCTGGAGAGACAATGGCGTGCGGTGAAAATGGGGTGTGCTTTATAGTCATAAAAATTATGACTATAATTATTAGGAGTCGTCACCTAGTATTAAGGTTACTAGGAACCTATTGGTCTGCGAGAGTGTAGGTAAAGGGACTTGTTGTGCAAGGGGAAGACGCATCACCTCCAGTGCACCCTACCTAAGGTAAGCTATATTGTTGTTTGATTGTTTTTTCCTAAGTCAAACTTTTTACATTGCATTTTCAAAAACCATTTTTTTGTCTGTGGGTGTACTTTACAATGTAAATTTACACCGAAGCTACAAACCTTTTTTTATCTACGGATGTATTTTACAATGTAAATTTACACCGTATCTGAAAAATCTTTTTTATTATCTACGGATGTACTTTACAATATAAATTTACACCATAGTTAAAAACCTTTTTTTATCCATGGATGTACTTTACAATGTAAATTTACACCCTAATAGAAAAAACAAAAATATTTATAATTATTTTTGATATTTTGGCCAAATTCCAACGGATAATCATAAACCGGTTACGATATCCAATTTTGTTTTAAAACATGAGGAATATGCAATATATTTTTTTTATGAAAAACATGATGGAAAAAAAATCTTAGAATCCAGCCGTATGCACGAAAACAAAACCTTTTTATGCTTTTTTATTTTTGTATTTTTATATATATTTTTTAATAAAATAAAGTAAAAAAAATAATAAAAAAATAGTGGGTTGACTGTCCAGCCCTGATGGGCCGGACTGACAGCCCACTCCTGCATGGGCCGGGCTGACAGTCCAGGTGGGCTGTCAGCCCACCCCTCTATGCATGTGGGCCGGGCACGAAGCCCGGCCCAATTCCAATAGCCTGGCCTGCATGAACAGTGGGACGAATAACGTCCCACTGCATGTAGGCGACGAGAGGAAGAAGACAATCAGTAGTGATTTTTTCGAGTGTGATGAGAGGTGTACCTGTTAGCACCGTTGGGTAGAGGAGGTCGAGGTGATGATTCCTGTGGTGGTGACGTCGTCAACGGTGGCCTATGGTGGCCGGAGGGAGCTTCCAAAGTCGCCGGGTTTGTGCTGCAGTCGCTGCAACCATCTCTTTCGCCTTGCCGGAGACTTCGACTGAGTTTCTGGCGTCAAGGGGGAGATTACCGTGGTGGTGAGGGTGGTATTGAGTGGTCAAGCCACCGTCACTGGTGGAGAGAGAGAGCTTGGCTGGACTGGTTTTAGAGAGAGAAAACTCTGTCAAACCGATAGAGAGAGAAAGAAATGGTTGCCGAGAGAGGTAAGGGATTCTTGCGTGATTTTTGTGATATCTCTTTGTTTTTTGCTTGTTTTTTTCTTTGCCAAGATTTTCTGAAATTCTTCAGCAAATCTCTCGTCCCTTCCCTCTGTCTCCTCTCTTTTTTCTCTGCAAAATCTTCTTCACTTTCTCTGCGTAAAAAAAAAACACTCTCCTCCTCCCGTAAAATCTTCCTCACTCTCTGCGTAAACCCCCCTAGTGTTCTGCCCTTCTGCCCAGTTTTCTTCCCCTTTTCTCTTCATGCATGCATGTAAGCTATTTATAGGTAAGAGGCACCCTTTCGGCTGCCCATTGCGTGCAGCGATGGGTTGCCTCTTCACCTGGATCTAAAGAGGCAGCGGCGTGCTGCACTGTTCAGGTCTGAACAGTGCAGTCACACGTCATGATTTTGGGAGGGAGAGAAAAATATAGTTTGGTCCCTCAAGTTTTAATTGGTTTAATCACACCCCTGATTGGTTTTAAACTTTTAATTTTATGCAATTGTATCCCCGTGAAAAATTCAATGTTAGCCTTAAATTTGCGCACCTTTTTTATTTTGGTCCCTGACTTCGAATTTATGATATTTGACCCTCAATTGACCATTAAACTCTCAATTGTCTTCAAATAGACTCCAAATTTTACACAATTGGCTTGGAAAAATTCAATTCAGTCTCCGAAAACTCCAAACTTCTCAATTGAACCCAAATTAAATTTAAGAACTTGATTTCTCATCGATTAAGCCCTTAATCAAATTAATTCGACCAACTTAAAGTATAATTAAGTCCTTACACTTAATTACGGTAAAGTCTTTGAGGAAACAAACTGTGGGTGTCCAAGAAGTCAACATTTGCTGGTTGATCTTAAATAAATAGTCAACTTTTGCCTCCAAACTCGGCCTGAGGACACCCTGAAGATGGAGGAATTACGAGTGTTAATCAGTTAAAAAAACTAAAAACTCGAAAAATCACTCGGTACAGTTAATCAGTTATTCGACAAATTTGACCGAACCCATGTAGTTAGTCTAACAAGTTTAGCTTCGACATGATTTTTTTAATAAAAATTTGCAGCTTTTGCAAGTTTAAGAAAATGATGTTCTTGCTACTCTATCATTTGTTGTTTGTGACAGTTTGACTTAAATCACCCAATGATTTGATTTGGTTCTGTCTTAATCCGGTTTACTAACATTAATTAATACGCTTTCTTACCTGTTAAGAAGTTAAAAATCAAGCGTGATTACTTATTTTAGAACTAATTTTTGAAATATTTTTATATTTAAAATGTTAGATAGTATTGTTGATTTTGTTTTTTAAAATATTTTTTTATTTATAAATATATTAAAATATTTTTTATTTTATTTTTTACAATTATTTTAACAGTATCATAAAAAAATATAAAAAATAATTTAATAATAATACCCATGTGTAAATGAACATGTCAGCGTTACTCAGTTACTAGAACCTAAGAACACACACTAATGATGAATCTACTACCTCGCTATCACTTGGATCAATAATCTAGGCGTACTACATCGCTGTAGTTTTTGCTTCTCGAGTATTTTTTATATATAAAATATTTTTTATTTAAAAAAGTATTGATTTAATATTATTTTAGTAATTTTAATATAATAATATTAAAAATAAAATAAATATTATTTTTCAATTAAAAAACACTATATAGCTCATTATCGAATTCACAATTAGTTACATTCACTGTCCCAAATAGATTCTCATGTATGACTTTTCAAATAAATGACGAAAATTATTAATTTATATTCCATATCTCCACTCTTTATTTACAGTTATCTATGCTAGTTAATTATTATTACTATTTATTACTATATAGCTAAAACAGCTCGGGCTCGGCATTATGGATTGGACTTTTGTCCTCCGTGCGTCGCGCGAGTTCGTCCACCTTGTCATCACCCAATTTTTGGGTGACTCCCCAAAATAAAATAAAAATAACAAAAATAAAATAAAAGGGGTTTGGTGTCGGTAGAAAATCATGGTGGAAATTTGGAATATTTTCTGAGCTGAATCGTATCTCTTTTGTGCCCAAAAATGAGAGAAAATACAAATTCGAGGTAAAAATTAAGTCAAAAATCATAATTATATTTTTTATAGGCCAATTTGATTTAATCATGGGCTAATTCAAAATATTATTATGTTTGAGAATTAATTTAGGGTCCAATTGAAGAATTTAATTAAGTGCAAGGACTTAATTATGCTTTAAATTGATCAAAGTAATTTTATTAAGGGCTTAATTGACAAAAAAATCAAATTCTTGAATTTAATTCGGGCTCAATTGAGAAGTCTGGAATTTTTGGAGATCCAATTGAATTTTTCCAAGCTAATTATGCAAAATTAAGGGTCAAATTGAAGTTTAATTGTCAATTGAGAGTCAAATTGCGTGAATCAGAAGTAAAGAACCAGAATAAAACAGGCGCGCACATTTAAGGCTAACATTGAACTTCAAACACGGGTATAATTGCACAAAATTAAAAGTTCAAAACCAATTGGGGTGCAATCAGAACAATTAAAAATCGAAGGACCAAATTGCATTTTTCATTTCCCTCCAGAAAACAGCCCGCCGTTGCCTTTATCTGCACGCCTACTGACCAGCCACTGCCGACCAGCCACCACGCCGCCGACAGCCCACCTGCAGGCCACCACCCAGCCGAAAGCAGGCCACCACACCGACGACAGCCACAGTGTTTCAGCCACCGTGGCAGGCAAAGTTCTCCTATAAATAAAGCCATGCACGCTGCATGCAAGGGGAGAAGGAAAGGGGGGAAGAATCATGTTACAGAGGAGAAAAACTAAAAAAAAAACGAGAAAAACAGAAGAAAGAACAGAGAATTTTAGGCAGAAAAATAGAAGAGGTTTACAGAGGGGAAACGAAGCAAAAATTCAGACACCGTGACCAAAAAACTTGCACACGACAGTTGCCCCTTCATCTCCCTCGGTTCTTCTTCTCCAACGCCGGCAGCTTCACTCCGGCAGAGCTCTCTCTCCTCCGTCGCAGCCCGTTGCAGGTAACTCTCTCTCTCCCCGACCGAGTTTTCTCTCTCTAAAAAAAAATCAGTTGCAGCTCCAGCTCCCCGTACCCGCATCTCCTCCTTCTCAGCGCCAAAGCTCCCCAGCCATCACCCTTCTTCTCCGACGACGAGCAACAAAGAACAGAGGGCGAATGGCAGCACAGGTCAGCCCCTTCCGACGCCCTACCGGCCACCACGGGCCACCATTTTTGATGCCACCATGACAGGGAGGATCACCTCGACGTCCTCTACACGGTGGTAGTGGCGGGTAAGCCTCTCGTGGTGGTCGGTCGACCACCACTTTACTGTGCACGCATGAATTAATTCATGCGTGAATATATTTATACATATATATTCTGCGTTCTGTTGTGGGTGGGGTGGGCTGCTCTCGGCCCAGCCCAGTTGGCTGGGCCGGGTCTAGCCCAAGCCCAAACCCAAGCCTAGCAAGTTAGGCCTTCGGCCCAGCCTGAATTTATTTTTTTTATTTAAAAAAAAACAAAAAAAAACAAAAATTGCATAAAAAAATATCAAAAATGTATTTGTTTTCGTGCATACGGCCGAATTCCAAAGTTTTCTCATTATATTCTTCGTGAAAAAAATATGTTGCATCTTTCTCATATTTTAAAAAAAAATTTGGACATCGTAACCAATTTACAATTATCCGTTGGAAGTCGGCCAAAATGTCAAAAATAATTTAACAATTATTTTGTTTTAGCTTTCGCGGTGTAAATTTACATTGTAAAGTACACCCGCAGATAAAAAATATTTTTACTACGGTGTAAAATTACATTGTATGATATATCCGTAGATTAAAAAATATTTTAACTACGGTGTAAAATTACATTGTAAAGTACATTCGTAGATAAAAAAAAACTTATAACTGCGGTGTAAAATTACAATGTAAAGTACACCCGCAGACAAAAAAATGTTTTTTTTGAAAATGCAGTGTAAAAATTTTAACTTAGAAAAACAATCAAACAACAATGCAGCTTACCTTAGGTAGGGTGCACTGGGGGTGATGCGTCTTCCCCTTGCACAACAAGTCCCCTTACCCAAGACTCTCGCAGACCAATAGGTTTCCTAGTGACCGTAATACTAGGTGGCGACTCCTGATAATTATAGTTGTATTTTTTACGGCTATAAAATAAACCCCTCATTTTCATCGCGCGCCGTTGTCTCCCCAAAACCCGCGGGGATGTCGGGGCGCGAAGCGCGAAAAATTGCCGTCGCGACTCACCCCTTTTGTTTTTTTTACACAGGTCTACTTGATGTATTTTTTATAATGAAATTGACAAATAACTTGCTTTGGCCGAGCAATTGGCCGCGCGCTGCCAACACTGGCGCGCGCGAGTTCGAACCGCTCGGACACCAATCTGATTTCGTTTTTTTTTTTCCAAGAACTTTTGTTTTTGTAATTTTTTTTTAATAACTGGTTGTGTTTTTTTTTAAAAAAATTTATTTGTTTTTTTTTAAGAATTGTTTTTTTTTTAAGAAAATGTTTTTTTATTAAAAACAAATGATTTTTTTTTTATAACGGGTTGTTTTTTTTTATTTTTTTACAAAAAACAATATTTTTTGTTTTTAATAACTATTTTTTTTTTAAAAAAAAAGGTTTTTTTTGTTAATTTTTTTTTAATAACTGATTGTTTTTTTTTTTTTTTTACAAATCTGATTTGTTTTTTTTTAAGAACTTTTTTTTAAAAAAAACGGGTTTTTTGTTAAAAAAATGATTTTTTTTACTAGCTGGTTGTTGTTGTTTTTTTTTAGAAAAAACAAGATTTTTTTTTTTAATAACTGAGGTGTCCAGGCCAACTTACGTGCACCACGAGTAATCTCCAGATCCTTTTTTTTTTTTATTCCTATTTTGTTTTGCCACTTCTACATTTTTTTTGTTAACCGAGGTGTTTTTTTTAATAACTGAAGTGTCCAGACCAACTTACGTGCACCATGACTAATCTCCGGATCCACTTTTTTTTTTATTCCTATTTTGTTTTGCCACTTATACATTTTTTTTTAACCGAGGTGTCCGGGTCAGCTTACGCGCACCATGACGATTATTATTATTTTCTAGAATACCTAAAGGAGATCGCAATTCCAAAAAGTGATGAATATATATATTTTAAGGTGTTGATATGAAATAAATAGCAAATATATAATTAGTCTAACATATTTATTAGAGAAAAAATCACAAATAGTTATTATCATTATTTTAAATGCACTAATATTAAATAAATAGCAAAATCTATAATTAGTCTAACATATTTATAAAGAAAAAAACTTACGAATAATTATTGTCATTATTTTCAATGCCTTATCTACAATAATTAGAAATTTCAACACCTAATAATATTTTAAAAAAATTAAAATGAATGAAAAAACAACAATAAATATTATTAGATTTTAAAAAATTATTTGACTTGAAAAATAAATAAAAAAGAAAAAAGAGAATGATAAGCCCAACCATTACGAAACACCCAACCGTCAACGAATGCCCAATTGATTACAAAAAATAAAGTTATTCATCTCTAATTGATATCATCAATTGTATTTTTTTCATCAACCGATTATATAATTGTCAAAACAATTAAGACACACCAAATAATCAATCAATTGCGGTTTTGCAATCTATGCATTAAATAAATCGACACAAAATAGCAATCAACCAGAAATAATCCATCTCTGATAGATTTTAGCGGTTGCAATTTTGCTATCAACTGGTTAAATCGTTCGTTGCTGTTAAAATAAACCCAATCATCAACAAGTTCGATAAAAGAAAAAAATAATTCATATTTTATTCATTTTATTAATTGCAAATTTACGTCCACCAATTAAATAACTGTCAGAACAATCAAAACACGCCTACCAATTAATCAATTATAGTTTTTCAATATGCAAATTACATAAATCGATAAAATATCTAAGCTAGTTTACCCATTAATGAATTAGCTATAAAATACAATCCACTCATCTTTAATAGATTTTATCGATTATAATTTTGAGAGTTGTCTACTAAATTATTATCCGAGCACTTAAACGGATAACAACAACCAACTAATTCAATACAGACAAAAAAAATACAACAGAATTTAACGATTCCAATTTGCTATCTACCAACTAAATAATTCTTTACAGGCTAAATAATTTATCAGTTTGCTACATCAAAAAAACCTAGTGCAACGCGCGGCTATATTCTGATATTTGTTAGGTATCAACTCCTGAAAATATATATAAAAAAATGAACTGAGTTTTTTTTAAATCTCAAATTAATTTAATCTAAGTGTTTTGAAATACTTTTAATATAATAATATAAAGAATAAATCTTAAAAAATAAAAATAAAAATAAAAATCACTGTAAACTAAAAAAATATCATGTCACATATATATAAAATAAATGCAAAAAAAAAATGTAAGATAAGTATTATATGTATGCTAGGATAAACAACTAAGTCGAGTGGTTAACGCGTTTGCTGCCGCAGCACAAGAGCGAGAGTTTGAATCTCTCTGCTGCTGATGTTTTTAAAAACTGATGAACAATGATTTTCACTTTTCATTACTATTTGAATTTTTTTTTAGCTACGCTTCTTTTTTTTAAAAAAATCGGAGTATCCATGTGAGCTTACGCACACCACGACTAATCTCCAGATCCACTTTTTTTTGTGTGCATTTTTTCCCTGTTTTTTTCCTACTTATATATTTTTTTTCCATGACCGGGATGTTCGTGATAGTTTATGCGCCCCACAATTTTTTCTCTCATTACTGTTTAAAAATATGCTTTCCCCTTGCATTTTTTGTCTATAACTAGACTTCCTTTTTTTCTAATAAACGAGGTGGCCGAGACAGCTTACACGCAACATGACTAATCTTTGTACCCATCTTTTTTTTAACATTTTTTTCCTTTTTTTTCCAATTAGACTTTCTTTTTTCATTTTTCTATAACCAGGGTGTCCTGGTTAGCTTTTTTTTTTAATATTTTTTTCATTGGGTTTCTTTTTTTGTGTTTTTTAGCCAAAGTATCCATGACAACTTACGTGCACCACAGCTAATCTCTGAATTCATTTTTTTAACATTTTTTTCACTGCTTTTCCCCCACGTATACGTTTTTTTTATAATTGTGATGTCTGGGACAACTTACACGCCGTGAATAATCCCCAAACCCATCTTTTTGGATTTTTTTCTGTATTTTTCGCACTTATAATTTTTTCTTTTATAAATAGGGTGTCCGGGTCAACTTACGGGAACTACTACTAATATTTCATAAAATAGCTAAAGGAGATTGCAATTTCAAACAGTAATGAACAATTATTTCAATTGTGATTTTCATTGTTCATTACCATTTGAAAAAAAATTCCTTTTTTTATATTTCTTACATAATTCTTATTTCTGTCCATATATATACATGCTCTTAGTTTTTGTTTCAATTTTTTTATTCCTCTCTTATTAAGATTTTTTTGAGTTTTCAATTTTAATTTGTGTTGGTAATCATTTCAAAAACAATATTTGTTATTATTTCTCTTTTTTTTATTCTTCAAGTTAAATAATTTCTTTAAATATAATCATATTTATTTTTTCTTAATATTATTAGGTATTGAATTTTCTAATTATTATAGATAAAACATTCAAAATAATGATAATTATTATTTGTAAGTTTTATTTTCTTTTAAATATGTTAGACTAATTATATATAAATATATTTCTTTTTTTTGAAAAAATAATAATATCATTGTTCTGAAATACTTTTAATATAATATTATAAAAATAAAAAAATTTATGGAAATTTTTTCGCTAACAATAATTATGGTCTCAGCAATTTTTATTATTTCTACTATTATTAAGGTTATTTTCTTTTATGTTTACATTTTAATTTTTGTTGGTAGTCATTTCAAAAATGATATTTTCTATTTTCTCTTTTTTTTATTCTTCATTTCAATTTTTTTTAGAAATCTAATAATATTTTTTTTTCATTTATTTAGTTTTTTATTTTTTTTAAATACTATTAGGTGTTGAAATTTCTTATTATTATAGATGAGACATTCAAAATAATGATAATGATTATATTTTTCTTATAAATATGTGAGACCTATTTATTATTATTCTAAAATATTTTTAATATAATAATATGAGCAATAAATTTTACAGTCAATTTCCTTTATATAAAAAAAATCATTTCTAACGGATTTTATCAAAAGAGTTTTAGTTGTAGCAATATTCAATAATTTTTTAGTTGAAAAAACACCTGTTTCTAATAGATTTTATTAATTATAATTTTACTCATTGAATATTAAAATAACAAAATATAACATGCATAAAATCAATTAATCTTTTATATAGATAAAAAAAACCTAGCGCATCGCGCGGGTAATTCGCTCGTTTAAAAAACTAAAAGATCTCTTCATTCCACTATTCACCAAGATATAAAACATTTCACATTGTTTTGAATATTTTTTTCATGTCTTTTATTTTTTAAAATCATTTTTTTATTACATGCTTACAAATTGAGTTAAATAAGATATATTTATGATTTATTTTGAATTGATTTTTATAAAATTCTTGAGATGTTCAAAAGATATTTTAACTTTAAGTTTGCAAAATAAGATTTGTTTTTATTGGTTAACAAAATTACATTTTTAGGAATGAAATTGTACAATAAAACAAGCATGTAACTTTTTTTTGTTATTGTGCTGTCAACACTATATCAAACACAAATTGCATAAAAATCTTTACATTTTCTATTTTTGATTCCTTTTGTTTTTCAATTATGCATTTTAGTTCAAAATTTCATTTTCTTTGCATATCAGTCATTGAATTCGAAGGAGAAGAAAATGTGAATGAAAAACGATGAAGGAAAGGAGAAAATTCATTCAATCATTTTTGTTATCAATGATTCTACTTCTCAAAATAAGTTCAATGACTGTGGTGTTTTCCTTTAAATATAATGAAAAAAAATAGATAGAGGTATATTTAGAATTTTAAAAAAATCAAATTGAGATAATTTAATTGATACATTCTCAATCCCTTGGTTTTTGTAAAATATAATTTTGATATAATTTTATAATTATTATTATTTAGTCTTTGGTTTAAGTAAAAAGAGAGAGAAAGAGACTCGACATAGTTTGTTTGAAGAGAGAGAGAGAATCTTGATTGAGATCAATTTTGAGCAGAATAATTTCGACCAATGAATTATTTTAATTATTATTACATTCTAACTATCATTATTTTTAAATTGTCATAATAATTATAAATAATATTATAATTATTAATATAAATAATTGATATTCCGATTATTATTGACAATATTGTTATAATTGTTGTTATGATTACAACAATAATCATCACGATAACCAACATCGTTGTTTTTGTTAATATTATTTCAATTATAATTAATATTATTATCATTATTATAATTGTTTTTGTCATTATTAATATTTTAAATTATTTGTAAATATTTAATATTCTGATTACTATTGGTAATACTATTAATGCCGCCACCATTATTGTTATCAGAATAAATTTAATTATTTTTTATTTTTAAGATTCATCTTTTATATTATTATATTAAAATTATGTCATTTTTTTTAAAATCCCAGGTTGTCAGATGGGCTGTCCATGCATGCTTGCTCATGTGAGCCGCCCCCCCAAGCTTTTTTTTACCTTCTATTCTGCAAAGCTAGGCAATAGGCATAACCCCCACTTCTCTCTGCAAGCTAGACCTAGCCTAGCCCCCTCCTCTCTGTCTCTCTCTCTTAATAAAAAAACAAATTAAAAAAAATCATTATACACAGTATTAGAAAAAAAATTTCTTGATTTCATGTATTAATTTAAATATTAACTTTAAAAATTATACTTGAAATTTTTTGTTTTATTTTTATTTTTTACTTTAAATTAAATTTTTTTAATGTTTTTAGATTATTTTCATATGTTCATGTTGAAATAATTTGTTAGAGTTAGAGCTAATAATAGCAATATCGGTGTTGATACCAGTAATAGTACTAATAATCCTTTCAATAACAATGTTTTTGATGAATGTATTAGAAATAGCGAGGAAGATGGTTGTAATGAGGTTGATTTTAGTTTACAAAGCACACCAGTAGAATATTTGTTTTAAATTTGTTAGTTTTTACCTAATGAAATTCCATGGACATAATTATTTTGTAATGTATTTTTAAGTTATTTTAAATCATGTATAAACCTTAACTAATTAAGCCTTATGGTTATAATTATGTTGTATTGTATTTGAAAATATTTTACTTATGATTTTACGATTTTTCTACCTAGAAGCATCTTATATGAAAAAATTTTATAATTTTTGTATGAAAAAATTTCAGGTACGATTTTACAATCCGATCTTACGATCCGAGTTTTAGGACCGGCTTCCGTGTCATGTCAAAATCGCAATTTTGATAACCTTGACTCATGACTCAAGTCATTACACTAGAAGCATCTTATATGAAAAAACCATGAAATTCAATTCTCAATCAATCAAATATTAATAAATAAAATTGAAAAATAACTTTAAACATTCAAAAAGAAACAATACCAGAAAAAAATAATAATAATAAAAAGGATCAAACTATGCTTTCAAGGGAGGATATCTTAAACTTAGACAACTTGCTAAAAATCCAATTAAAATAGAGAAGGAATGACACAAGATATTCCTTTATCAATGGCAGAACGGGAATCACGGAAAAAACTGTCGTTGCCACATGCTACACGAGGACAATAACGTCGGAAAGTCATCTGTGGCAACTGAAGAAAAATCAATGCCGACTCTAAACAAAAGAATAAACTTTGTTTTTTCATTTTTTAAATTTATCAATCCCACACCTTTCTTAAACTTTTTTAAAAGGGGATTTTAAAGAGTTTCGTCGTAACACGGTTTGCTCTAATTTGCCTGTCTTCTTATGGAAATTGTTGCCGCCGGAAAGT
Organism: Salix arbutifolia; assembly: GCA_025169955.1. Taxonomy (NCBI): domain Eukaryota; kingdom Viridiplantae; phylum Streptophyta; class Magnoliopsida; order Malpighiales; family Salicaceae; genus Salix; species Salix arbutifolia. The sequence goes on along the minus strand of CM045917.1, from coordinate 25,141,648 downwards.
CCTTTGTGGCAGCCGGAGAAAAATCAATGACGACTCGAAGGCGAAGGTTAAAGAGATTAGTTATTTTCTTTTTTATTTAATTCAAACTGTAAAATCAAATACACTACTTTCTTTGCATGTAAATTGACTAAAACGTATTCCATACCACACCTTTCTATTCTTAAAAAATATTTAATGACGTTTTTATTAGTGTATAAAACATAAAGAAAATTATAGAGCCATAAGAATGAATTAAGAAATCATACAAGATCATTTGAATATGCTTACAATTTATAGCTATAAGTTGATATAACATCTTATTCCGAGAAATTGAAAAGTTCTATGCTATTTTCTCCTCCTCGCCTTGGAATTTCTTTTCTCCACAATTTTATATTTTATATTAAATTATTTACCCTAGTTTTGTTATTTTTTTTGTTTTATAATTTCAATAGTAGGGTGGTCATTCTAACTGCTTGAATTTTTATTCACAATGGTTTATTTATTTAACTTGGATTTTTTTGTTAGACTCTTTTTTTGAAGGTCTATCTTTTTATATCCAAATCTTATGTTGTATATAGTTGGTTAGTTAAGTTAACCCGATTTGATTTAAATTTTTTCCCAATTTTTTATGATCTTTTTTTCTTCTAATTTCATTATTTTGCATTAAATTATTTGGCTTTAAGCTTTATCATTTTCTAACTTTAAATTCATGATTTTATTAAAAGGTTACTTTTTTGTCCTTTTTTTGGATTTTTATTTTTATTTTCATCATTCAATAATAAATTTATTTATAATCAAGCTTTATAATTTGTTTTAATTTGCTTTATTTAGGGTTGTTGTGGTCTCATGACCCGGGTTATAGATTTAAAATGTTATCTGAGAGTCGATCTAATATGTTGTCGTCTCAATATTTTTTTTAAACCATACATCTTGAATTTTTTTTACTCAAACTATATTTCTATCAGTTATCCAGGTTATGTTTATAGTTATCACGTTAATCAAATCATATTAGTTCAACTCTTAGTTTTTTAATTATGTTTGAAATTTGAATTGCTTATTTTCTAATAAGTTTATCTTTAAATTTAAATTTTATTGATTTATATATATATATATATATATATGCATCGATGTTTCACTTTATACATTCACTATGGATTTTAACAGTAAAATTGCTATTTTACCCCTTGAACAAAAAATTAACCTTTAGAATTGGGGGTATTTTTGGTTTTTACCTGATATTGAACAATGAAATATCATATGTGCCCTTGAGTAGGACGTAATGCAAGCGGCTTGAGGCGAGGGTATTTTAGGTTTTTAACATCTATGTGCATAGCGTAAAATATCCCCACAAAAGACAAAACTAAAGGCCTAGAGCTAGGGGTATGGTGGTAGTTTCACGCCAAGTTTTTTGTGGTGATCGATGGGTCCAGGGGTTGTTAGGTAATTATGCATTTTTTTATTATTTTGTTTTGAATTTACTGCTGGTGGGGCACCACTTTTTACTCGGACGCGCCTTTTACGTGGCACTTTCGGTGTTTCACAGTGGTTGAAAATGTCCTTCTGCCATGTCAGATGGTGTGCCACCATGTACGCTTTCTCCTAGTGTGGCCTATGTCTATGATGACAATAAAGGAATCGTCGATAGAAGAGTTTTTCTCTCCTCCTTTTCTCTCTCCTAGAGAAGCAAACTACAATACAATCCTTTGTGGTTTTTGGTGTTTTATTTCAGTCTCTGTTCTTTTGATCTTGTTTTTTCTTCCTGATTTCTTAAATGGACATTTTGATTGTTTTGAATTGTTCCTTTCAGTTGAAATTGATCACATATGTTGTTTTTAAATTCAATCTTTATTCTTTTGATTTTTGATTTGTTTTTGGTTTCTTTAATTGTTTTCATCTGTAGATTTTAATTTGTTTTAATTTTGTCCTCCAATTGAAATTGGTTATATATGTTACTTTTCATTTCGGTTGTTATTCTTTTAATATTTTAAAACAAACTGCAAACCTTTATTTTTTTTGTCCTAAGGTTTTGATTTGTTGCAGTTTTGTCCTTCAATTGGAATTAATTATATAATTTGTTTTTCATTTCGGCCTTTATTGTTTTAATTTTTTATTTAGTATTAATTTCATTGGTTTTTTCAGTTCTTCTTTGACAATATTTATTTTTTGTCCATATTTATGCATTGATGCTTTTAGTTTTTGTTTTTAATTTTTGTTGTTTTATTTTTCATTAGGGTTTTATTTTTATTTGGTTGAGTTCTGAAATTTTAATTTATGTTGGTGATCATTTTAAAATTAGTATTTCTTCCTTTTTCTTTTTTTCTTTAGTTTTTTTTGTTATTTTTATATGTTCTTCAGATGAAATGATTTTTTATGCTCATAATATTTATTTTAGTGTTTTTTTTCTGTTTTTTTTTTTGCTCTTTTGTTAAAGTTTTTGTTATTCTTTGAGATAATTTTATGGTTTCATTGTTTGGGCAATAATAATAATAATTTTAGTGATTTTTTTAATTGTTTTCTTGTTTGCTTTTTTGTAAAAATGTTTTTTTTTTAATTCTTAGAGACAATTTAATGATTCTAATTGTTTGGGCAATGATGGTGATAATAATTTTAGCTTTATAGTCATGATAATTATGGTAATCTAGCAATGGATTTTCATTGATGTTTTTTTTTTGGAGGTAGAAAATCATCAAGTTTTTTTTGTTGTTTAATTATCGTAGGTGTTTCCATAATTTATATTTTATTATTGTGTTTAATTTAAATTAGATTATGAAATGAACTAATCTTAATACAGTGAATTTAATGATTCTGATATCGGAATATTCTTACTTTTTTTTAATGATGATGATATTTTTATGCTGATAATTTCATTGAATAAATAAATTTATATCGATTTCAAATTCATATATTTTATTATAAACTTGCGCTCTACAGAAATTCTATACTGATTTATTATTTAATCTAAATTTATAATATAATAAAAAAATATTATACTCTTAATATTTCTTTTTGTACTGAAAAAAATGTAATTCTAACCGTGACGAGATGCAATTAAGTGGCTAGTTTATATATATAACACACCGGGCTTGCTGCATCACCTTCGAAGTACACTGTCCCTTCACGCTCAAAGCAAGTCCCCTGTCTCTTTCTTTGTTCCCGTACACCTTCCTTTCTTTCACACTCCACACAGGACTTTCCAAAATCATTTCCCACTGCAAATTATTCCCATATTTGTATCAAGATTAGCTATATTCTCTCTCGAAAGTGAAAGTTAATAAACTGGCGATTATCATGTCCTTCTCGAGGCTTCTTCTTGCTTCACTCATTGCCTTTGGTCTCGCAACATATGCTCTTGGGGCTGCTGTTTTACCCGCTGATGAAGGTATGTTCAACGCAAGATTGGGATGATTTTAGAGTTTTTTTTGTTTTATTTTCTTTGGGCTGTATGTTTTCCCAGCAATCATAGCTATGGAGATGAAGCTCTCCGATTTAATTACATATCATTATTCTGGAATATAGTTTAATGTTGATTAAATATGGTTATTTTAAAAATCTACAGTTAAAGCTCTACGTGACATAGCAAAGACGTTAGGCAAGACAGATTGGAATTTCAGTGCCGATCCTTGCGGTGGTCAATGGGGTTGGGCTAATCCAAAAGCAGAGGAAGGGAGTGAAAATGCCGTATCCTGCAACTGCACCTTCTCAAATGGCACCATCTGCCATGTCACTAGCATGTAAGCTCTCTCTCTCTCTCTCGCTCGTGGATCATATCTGAAAGTCTTTTGTTAGAAGCTGCGGATGGCCCTTGATTAATTATCCCAGGCCAAACTTTACCTCTTATCCTCATTTTCGGTAAAAAAAAACACTTTAAAAAAAAAAGTACACTCCTAAACAAACTTATAAAGCATTTAAAGCTATATAGTTAGGCTAATTTTTTTCTCATTTTGTAGAAATTATTGTCATTATTCTTCCTTAAAAAGTAAATAATTATCAGACTAAGTTTATTTGAGTGTGTTTGTTTTATGTTCCAATTCTAAACCTTGGAGTTTAGAAACTTTTTGTAAAGGACGATAACTTTATGGACTGCTAGACAGGGCTCGTGTTGACGTTTCAACCACAGATGCTATTGATCAAGAAAGATAACACTTGCCAGCAGGGAGTTGGCCCAGCGGTAAGTGAAGCGTTTGTCCTTTCATGATACCCGGTTCAAGCCCTGCCGGCATCCCTGTTGTCACCCCGCGGGTGACTTACATGTTTTTGTATTTGAAGATGGTGGATTGAGATTAGTTGTGGTGCTCGCTGGTCCAATTACTCGATTATAAAAAATAAAAAAGATAACACTTTTTTTTTAATTTATTTTGCTACATCTTCCTTACACTGTATGATATTAACGTTCTAGCTTCTTTCAACTTGGTTTTCTTTCACTGTCATCATGGTCACTGTATGATATTAAAATAGATAAAAAAATATGAAAAATATTTTAAATGTAATAAAGTACATGTCAATTACTTGTAGAAATGTTTTATTTATCTTAAATAAAGCTTAAAATCTTTATAATTTGTTGAAGCACAGAGTTCTGAAGACCCAGAATCTTCAAGGCAGTCTTCCACCGGATTTCAGCAGGTTCCCTTACCTCCAAGTAATGTAAGCATTGCCTCCTAAATTCTCTACCAAAATCATCCCCTTTAAAACCGACCTGAATATTATACATGTTTGCAAAACTTACAGTGACTTCTCGCGGAACTACCTCAACGGTAGCATCCCTCGAGAATGGGGTGCCACGCAAATGCTTGACATGTACGCTACTTTTTTTCCCTCTCAATATACATGTATGAATTCTTGAATAGTATTTAGTTATACATGAAAGTCACTAAAAAATTGAGTTATATTATATCATATGCAGTTCTATTATAGGAAATCGATTTACCGGTCCAATCCCCAAAGAAATTGGAAACATCAGCACTCTTGTAAACTTGTAAGATAAATAAGATTGATCCTTTTCTCCTTTAAGTTATTTACCAGGTAATAGTTTCGGTGGATGTAATGTTTTGAGTGAAATAACCATGCAGCACAGTCGAGTTTAATCAGTTTTCAGGAGTTTTGCCACCGGAACTTGGAAATTTGTCTCGCTTGGAAAAATTGTAAGACCTTTCGCTACAAGTTTGTGTGCTATCTTGTAAGAACTTTGCTGGAAAAAACCTATGAAGCTTTATTTAGTTAGAATGATATTCCATCATTGTTTTTGCTTTGATGTTGTAGGCATCTAACCTCAAACAACTTTACTGGACAGTTGCCGGCAGCATTTGAAAAGCTAACCACACTGAAGGATTTGTAAGTTTTTGAAGTATTGCTGTTATGATACAAATTAAATGTTAATGGCATGATTTTTTATATATTTTTTTTTTGCAGTCGAATTGGTGATAACCAATTCATTGGTGAGATACCGAATCTCATTCAGAAATGGACAAACCTACAAAAACTGTAAGATTTTCGATGGTTCATAATTGTATGAACTATTTTACAGTTTGTTTGTGGCATGCCAGATTATTTACTTGAACCAGTATTTGACTACATGATAGAGTGATACAAGGCAGCGGTCTTAGCGGGCCAATCCCACCAGGCATTGCTGTTCTGGAAAAGATGATTGATTTGTGAGTAAAGCTCTGTTGGTTTATAGCTTCCGTAAAAACCATAATAAAAGCTCTTATCCTTAACCGTGAATGTATGCAGGAGAATCAGTGATCTGCAGGGAAATGGAACTGGAGACCCATTCCCGCCATTAGCTAATCTGAAAAAACTTAAGATATTGTGAGTTAGATGCTGTCTTATCAATCATCATGTGATTAGTTTTTTGCTTTGTTGTTTCTTCTTTATATGATTCTGAAAATTAATGTTTATGTTGCAGGATACTGAGGAGTTGCAATATTATTGGACGAATACCTGACTTTGTTGGTGAATTTTCCAGCTTGAAAACCATGTCAGTTCCTTCTATCAGCTTTTTCAAGTGTTTGTATATATACCTCTTGTTTTGGACTTGGTTAGCATTTACCCTGTCTTGTATTTGTGTCCTTAGCGGTGATACACTAATGTTCTGTTCCTGTTTGACCAGTTCTTCTCTTGCTTATTTGACCATTTTTCTTTCCACTATATATGTTGATTTCACCCTTAGAGGCTTATGAAGTTCATCAAATCTCAAAGGGAGAATTTGAACTTTCTCCTGCTCTCAACATAGTTACTCTACTAGTGGAATTAACAGGGACTTACTGTAAGACTGATAAGATCATATATAAAATTTAGCAAGAAAATATTTCTATATGGAAATTGACTCTCCCTCATTTTGGCTCTACACCTGCTTCTTCATTCTCTAATAATTTGCAGCAATGTTTTGAGCTCTCCTTATGGTTTCTTTGCAGAGACCTCAGCTTTAACAAACTTGACGGAGAAATTCCAGACAGCTTTTTGGGTGTAAAACAAGCAACTTACATGTAAGCAAATGGCTTCTTAAATGTTTTACATGTATTACAATTCTAGCCCTGGTCAGATTGCTTAAAACTCAAAAGCTCATTTTCTTCTTGTGCAGTAGAAAACTAGAAAAGGAGTCTTCTAAGAAAGAAAATGTCGTTTTGTTTAGCTTCAAAGCACATGCAACCATGGAAAGCTGCCGCCATTAAATGTGGACGTAATTTGGCCTTTATCAAAATTATAGGAGCAAATTCATGAAAAACCCTAGTAAGATTCGTTTTTTTTTCCAGGGTGATGGATGGATTGGGAAGGTTGGGAAACTAGGCTTGAACACTTATAAAATAGTCCATTGTTAAGCTTAGCAGACTCTCTAAGCTTGAAATTAGCATTAGAGGAACAAAGCCTGTATGTGTGTTTATAAAATTCAAAGAAGATGATTGTATAGAGAATTATAGATAGTGAGGTTAAAGATGACTTTACATTGCAGCTTGTATATGGACAACAGGTATACCCTTTACGACTATAATTATAATCCCCATTATTAATTATATTCTAATAAACCAAGCAATTTACATAAACCAAGTCCCGAGCAGTTCTCATATTTCAAACCAAGTCTTGCAACTACTGTATAAGCTACATGAACAATTGTTACCTCTGGGATAAATTAAGTGGAGGCCCCTCCTTTATCAAAATCCACTTTCATTGATGCACAACTTCTTTTCAGATATTTAACGGGGAATGAGCTAAATGGAAGCGTACCAGACTGGATAATTAAGGATGGAAAATCTGTGTAAGGTTTCTATTCCTGTCTAGATTTATTTTTGATACTTCTAAAAGTTATTTATTTAGTTTTACATATAGCTACAGAATTTACCTATTGTTCTATTGCTACAGAAGCCATTTGAGGAACACAGATCCATAACATCCATAGATTGTGTTCAGAAGATAATAAATTTGGTTTGGGATTTCTATTACAACTCACTGATGATCTATTGCATTTGGAAAACCAAGTCATCCAACGAATTTTTCTAGATTTGATGCCTAAAACTAAAACTTCCATGCATTAAGGGATAATAAGAACAACAGAAAGGTTCATAGCCACTAAGGCTAGTTAGGCACACTTAACCAAATATGCGATCAAGAAATTGTTTGATTAATGTAGATTTTGAACTGAACATCTGCCTTTCTTTTGGCAGTGATCTTTCCTACAACAATTTCAGAAATGAAAGCTCATGTCAACAGCGCAATATGTAAGAAAGTGAAGTTTTATGCTATCCACTTTTTTCGTATCCATCATTCCCGCATTCCCCTTCATTTACTTGCAATTTACGTAAGAGATAATTTTTTCACTTCTCTGAATTCCTACAGAAACTTATTTGGCAGCGCTTCAATGGGAAACGTCTCGTAAGTGTTTAAACTTCAAAGTGATGTTTTGGTCTAGGCCTTTTCTATTTTAAATTTTAATCAGATATGTTTATTTTTTCTTTTTGTATCTCAGCGGAAGAACTGTTCCCTGCTTAAGAAGCCTTCCTTGTCAAAAAAGTACGTTAGGTTTATAATTTTATAATAGAAAATTATTTGTTTGTTTTGCATACCAAATATCTATAAACCAGCAGTCTTGTTCCTGGAAGTTAAAGATCGAGTGTACTATGATGTCATTATAAAGGAATATAATTGCATGAGAATGATTGATATGTTTTTTCTTTGGAAACAGAATTCTATTCCTTCCACATAAATTGTGGAGGCAAAGAAGCAACTATTGAAGGGAACTTATATGAAGATGATACAGATCCAGCCGGACCATCAAGATTGTACCAGAGAAGTAACTGGGCAGTTAGTACCACTGGTCACTTCATGGACGATGATAGGAATCCAGATTCCTACATATGGACGAATTCCACCAAACTCTCTGCAAATACTTCATCACTTTACATGGATGCACGCCTTTCTCCACTCTCTCTGACTTATTATGGTCTCTGTATGGAAAGTGGGAACTACACAGTTTCCCTTCACTTTGCAGAGATAATGTTTACTAATGACAACACATCCAGCAGCCTTGGCAGGCGTTTTTTTGATATCTATATTCAGGTGACTGATCAAAATTTTAGTCTGTCTTTCAGTATTAAAGGTCTTAATGAGCATACAGAGTTTATTTTCTTTCAGTTTTATTAATAGCAATCTGACAACAAAAATATAGGGGAAGCTTGTACAAAAGAATTTCAGTATCCAGAATGAAGCAGGCGGTGTTGGTAAGGCAATTATAAAAAACTTTACTACTATTGTAACTGGAAGTGCCTTGGAGATACGCTTTTATTGGGCTGGAAAAGGGACAACTGGACTGCCTGTTAGAGGAGTCTATGGACCTCTCATATCGGCTATTTCTGTGACACCGGGTAAGTTGAGGAAATTTTATGAGCTTAATTATCAGGGTTCTGTTCGTACAGCACAAAACCATCAATGCAATTGGATCTTATTTTCTAATCTTAATGTGATGTTATGTCATTCTGTTATAAATTCTTTGCTTTCTGCAGATTTTAAACCTCCTTCAGAAAATAGCAGTAGTACTGGTACATCTGTTGGCACCGTGGTTGGCATTGTGGCTGCTGCAGTAGTTTTCGTCTTCCTGATTCTAGGAATTCTCTGGTGGAAAGGTTGTTTTGGACAGAAGATCAGTATGCGTCATGGTATTTTCTAAAGATTTATCTCTATTTTCCTATTTTTGCATACGATTTCTCTGTATCAGCTTTGTAGAACTATATATATATATATATATATATAATCACACCTGTTAAACTGAAACTGGAAAGATAGAGAGGGAAGGGAGATTAGCTCCATCAAACGAATTCGTTTCTGATACAAATTTACTTCTCCAACAGATTTGAAGGGCCTGGACTTAAATACAGGTAAATTCACATTGAAGCAAATTAAAGCTGCTACAAACAACTTCGATCCTGCAAACAAAATTGGAGAAGGTGGTTTTGGTCCTGTTTACAAGGTATTCAACATGAATTTTACTTATTTGCTTATGGCCTTCGTAATGTTGTTAAGATTCTTAGCTTGATGCAATATTTGTCTCGCAAAAAATATTTACATTGCCTGGATGCAGGGTCTGCTGTTAGATGGAACCATAATTGCTGTAAAGCAGCTTTCCTCCAAATCAAAACAAGGAAACCGGGAATTCGTGAATGAGATTGGCATGATTTCTGCTTTGCAACATCCTCATCTTGTAAAGCTTCATGGATGTTGCATTGAAGGCGATCAATTATTGCTGGTGTACGAGTATATGGAAAATAACAGCCTTGCTCGTGCTTTGTTTGGTAAATTCAAAGAACATAATTTAATTCACTGCAAACTTTTGGCTCTTAGATGATTCTATACATGTAAGACTTTGTATGCGAAGGGACAAAACTTCTACTTAACATTACTGTTGATTCTGTCTGAAAGGTCCTGAAGAATACCGGTTGAATTTGGATTGGGCTACTAGGCACAAAATATGTGTTGGTATAGCAAGAGGTTTAGCTTATCTTCATGAAGAATCAAGATTGAAGATCGTGCATAGAGACATCAAGGCCACCAATGTGTTGCTTGATGAGAATCTAGACCCAAAGATATCGGACTTCGGGCTAGCCAAACTTGATGAAGAGGACAACACCCACATAAGCACCCGAGTTGCCGGAACCTAGTGAGTCTACTCTCTACTATTGTATCTTGCTAATACTTTTTTTTTTTAAATTGAATACAATGAAAGAAAAGATAAAAAAGGAAAAAAACCTCACCCTGAAGCTCCTCTTGAATGTTAAGCAACTCTTTTATATTAGAGAATAATATAAATCATTTTCCGAAACTTTACCTCACAACTTAAACTTTTAGGTGAGATGGTTCCTTGACATGGTATCAAAACCTTGTTGACCCAGCGATCATGAGTTTAAATCTCACTACCCTCGTTCTATTTGATGAAAAAACAAACACAAGATAATATGTGTTTGTGTGCAAGTTTCAAGTTCAAAGGGTTTTTAATTAAGAGGGTGTGTTAGAGAAAGTTGAGAATAATTAGGAGGCTTAACCTAATAGTTAGCCAATCCTTTCTATATATATGTGTAAGGAAACATACAATAGTAATGGTGGTGATTACCACATAAGAAAGAGATTATAATATTTCCTATTTAATTACATGCTATAATACGCCCCCTCAAGCTGAGGGTGGAGGATCAACCCGAAGCTTGAATCTGAAAGCCGTAAATGAAGGAGCAGGAAGTGGCTTAGTGAAGACATCGGCAAGTTGATCCTTAGAGGAAATAAACCGGATCTGAATCTCTTTCTTCGCAACCCTATCTCGGACAAAATGATAATCAATCTCAATATGTTTTGTTCGAGCATGAAAGACAGGGTTTGCAGACAAGTATGTGGCGCCAAGGTTATCACACCAAATAATGGGAGCATAGGTGGTCGGAATCTGAAGATCTGTTAATAAGTACTGAAGCCAAATAACTTCAGCTGTGCCATCGGCTAAGGCCTTATATTTAGCTTCCGTCGAAGACCGAGCAACAGTGCGTTGCTTACCCGATTTCCAAGAAATCGGCGTCTGACCAAAGAACACAAGGTAACCACCCGTAGATTTCCTGTCCTCAATACTACCTGCCCAATCTGCATCCGTAAATCCATGTAAAGCAAAAGAAGAGCTGCGAGTAATGTGTAAACCATGTGATGCTGTACCATGAAGATAACGCAAGATGCGTTTCACGGCAGCCCAATGAGATTCTGTAGGAGCATGCATAAACTGACATACCCGGTTAACAGCGAAGCAGATATCCGGACGTGTGAAAGTGAGATATTGAAGAGCACCAACCAGTTGCCGAAAACAAGTAGCATCAGGAAACAAAGAATCAGGCATAATGGTGGCTTTGGATGCCGAAATAGGGGTGTCTACAGGTTTACAAGATAACATACCAGCTCGCGTGAGGATGTCAAGTGTATACTTATGTTGACAAAGCATAAGTCCCATACTAGTAGTCTGAACTTCAACACCCAAAAAATAATGAACATCACCCAAGTCTCGAAGTTTAAATTCTGAGCTCAATAGCCGAATCAGGCGTTGCAGCAAAACAACATTATTACCCGTAAGCAGGATATCATCAACATAAACCAAGAGATAGCAAATGTCGCTACCAACTGAGAAGATAAACAATGAGGTGTCCACTTTAGAAGCACGAAAACCAATGGACAATAAGAAGTCATTCAGACGCGTGTACCATGCTCGCGGAGCCTGTTTTAAGCCATATAAAGACTTATGCAATCGACATACATGACCTGGGAGAGCAGAATCAACAAAACCTGGAGGTTGTTTCATGTATACCTCTTCATCAAGTACGCCATTAAGGAAGGCATTATGAATGTCAAGCTGATGAATATTCCAACCACTCGAAACTGCAATGGAGAATACCAAGCGTACTGTTGCCTGTTTGATAATAGGACTAAAAGTTTCTGAGTAATCAATACCTTCCTGCTGAGTGAAGCCCCTAGCCACCAGGCGTGCCTTATACCTCTCAATACTACCATCAGATCTGCGTTTAATTTTGTAGACCATCGGCTACCAACAACATTCATGGATGGATGAAACGGCACCAAAGTCCATGTGCTGTTTGCGCGGAGCGCCTGAATTTCCTCACGCATAGCATTATACCAAGCCTCATATCTGTTTGCGTCATTAAAAACAAGTGGCTCATGGGATGGAGGAGTATCTACCCGACTGAAGGAGGCAGAAGATGAGGCTGCCGTGGTGGTGATCAATGCTGTCTTTGGTTGTCTCGGACGAAGGACCATGGGGTGTTTAGAAACAGCGGGACAAGGAGCAGCAGTACCTGTACCTGGAGTGTGCTGAAGAGGATAAGAGGAGAGGTCAACACAAAGCTGTAAACCAGGAGGTGAACTCGAGGAGGAGCTCGGCTGCGCCGTAGGCGGTGGTGATCCTGCTGTCGGGTCGGTTTCAGACCGAGAGTTTGCTGCTCTGAAAACCTGCAAATCAGAACCTGTTCCTGCACAAAAATCAGTGGAACGACAAGCATGTGGTGATAGTATGGCAGTGCGGGATGGTGAGGCAGGGGCAGATGAAACAACGGGCAAAGGTGGGTTGGTATTTCTGGTGATTTGGGGATGGGCAGGCAAGTATGGAGGAGGCTGCAATGATGGAAGGTAGGTAGGTGTAGTGGATGGTATCGGGGCAGTTGTTACCTGTTCAGATTTCCTAAAAGGGAAGACACTTTCATGAAAACGCACATGACGGGATATATAGATACGATCAGACTCTAAATCAAGACAACGATAACCAAGATGAGACGAGCTATAGCCTAAGAACACACATGGAGAAGACCGAAAATCTAATTTATGAGCATGATATGGACGTAAAAATGGGAAACAAAGACACCCAAAAATACGAAGAAAATTATAATCAGGAGTGCGATCAAGCAAGCACGCAAAAGGAGATTTATTTTGAAGGACAAGAGTAGGCATGCGATTAATAAGATATACTGATGATTCCATAGCATAATTCCAATAGCGCAATGGAGCATGACACTGGCCTAGAAGGGTTAGACCAGTTTCGACAATATGCCTATGACGACGTTCAACTGTGCCATTTTGTTCATGAGTATGAGGGCAAATTAGGCGATGGTGAATACCAATGGTTTCAAAAAATTTATTTAATTTGCGATATTCACCACCCCAATCAGTTTGAACAGATTTAATTTTACGAGAAAACTGGCGCTCAACAAGAGTTTGAAAACGTTGAAACATGAAAAATACATCAGATTTCGCAACAAGTGGATAATACCAGATATATTTAGTGTGCGCATCAACAAAGATAACAAAATAACGAAAACCATCAGAAGAAAGCATGGGAGCAGGTCCCCAAACATCACTAAAAATTAATTCAAGTGGATTTGACGTTTGGTGACCCGTCGGTCGTAATGACAAACGAGACGATTTTCCTAAAGGACATGCTTGACATTGAGTAAACGATCGTCTAGACGTACAAATAATTTTATTTTCGGAAATTAAGAAATTCAAAATGCGAGGAGTTGGATGACCTAAACGACGATGCCACAAGTCGGCAGTCGCGGAAATGCAAGGAGACAAATATGCTTGAGGAATTGACGTAGCGGAAGACTTCGAGAGGACATAAAGACCATCATGACTCCGACCGGAAAGAAGAACTTCCTTGGTGACGAGATCCTTCACATAAAACACAGAATCATGAAATTCAAAATAAACATGATTATCACGACAAAATTTCTGAACAGATAACAACGGTTTGGTAATGTGAGGTAATTGAAGAACAAAGGAGAGGAAGAAGAGTCAAACACATTCTCCACATGGGGAGGTTGCTCTCGGCCAGCAGGAGGAGCATGGCTGGCTGGTGATGAGGCAGCGCCGGTGGAAGGGGAGTTGTCAGCAGCGGCAGCAGAGGAAGCCATGGGGAGGAAGAGAAATTAGGACCGGCTGTGGGAGAGAAAAAAAAGTTTTGATGGACAAGGGCTCTGATACCAAGTTGAGAATAATTAGGAGGCTTAACCTAATAGTTAGCCAATCCTTTCTATATATATGTGTAGGGCAACATACAATAGTAATGGTGGTGATTACCACATAAGAAAGAGATTACAATATTTCCTATTTAATTACATGCTATAATAGAGAATAATATAAATGATATTCTAGGACCTCACCTCAAGCTGTCAGGTGATGCCTTAGAATATCATTTATATTATGCTCTAAAATCTTACAACCTTAAACAGATTTGGTCAGCAACCAAAAATTATAAACATAATGATTGGTGCTGCTAATGTCTGTTAGAGAACTTATCCCTGAGCAATCACCGTAAGATTTAAGTCCGTATAGAACTCATTCTACACTACCTCATAAAATATGGTATTTGATATTGGTTATTTTTACAGCGGGTACATGGCACCTGAGTATGCAATGCGGGGTTATTTGACTGATAAAGCAGATGTCTACAGCTTTGGAATTGTTGCCCTGGAAATTGTTAGTGGGAAGAGCAATACTAGTCATCGAGCAAAGGATGACACCATTTATCTTCTTGACTGGGTAAGAGAAGTTTCTCCCTGTCTTCATTTTTGTTTTTGTTTTCCCTGCTGTTACTTGATTATGATACATATCTTGTTTTCTAGGCATTGTTTTTGAAAGAGGAAGGGACCTTGTTGGAGCTTGTTGATCCAAGTCTCGGACAAGACTACAACGAGGAAGAGTTGATAACAATGATTAACGTGGCTCTGCTTTGCAGTAATGTCTCTGCAGCAGTCAGGCCTGCGATGTCTGCAGTAGTAAGCATGCTCGAAGGGAAGGCTGCTGTTCAAGAATTTGACATTGCAGACAAAAGTAAGTCAATCGATGAGCACAAGATTGAAGAAATGAGGAAGCATTTTCAAGTCATCAACAGACAGGAAATAAGTGAGACTCAAACTCAGAGCATGTCAATGGATGGACCGTGGACTGCTGCTTCTACATCTGATGGTGATCTTTATCCAGTCTCTCTGAATTCTGACTATTTGAAGGGCAGAGATTAGAGAAGTGTGCCCCAATTTGCTTCATCAACTTTCCATCCACCATAACCACCACCATCTTATTACTTTTGTTTTAAAGCATGTTCTATTGCCTTGTTATTATTATTATTTTGGTCCATACTAGTTAACTTATTCCGGGTGAATTACATATGTTGACATTATGTTTTATTTTTATTTTTTTATTTTAAATTATTTTTTTTGTACTATTAGATCATTTTGATTTACTGATATCAAAAATAATTTTAAAAAAATAAAAATATATATTATTTTAAAACATTTCTAAACAAAAAAATATTTTAAAAAACAACTTTAACTACATTCTCAAACATACTCTATAGTTAGATGGTTCTTTCTCATGATATTAAAGCCTTGTTGATTCAATGGTTACGAGTTCAAATCTTACAACTCTTATTCTATTTGATAAAAATTAAGCACAGAACAATATTGATGTATGTGTAAGTTTCAAACCCAAATTACTTTAATTTTAAAGAGTTTATCAGAGAATAATATAAATTAAATTTTGGGTCTCATCTAAAAATTTAAACTTTGTGATAAAGATGCAAATTCAAGTGCCGTATAGAGTTGTGTCACCCTCATATTCAGGAAGCTTCCACCATAAATGAAAGTCGTGATGAGGAGATGCAACTTCAAGCAGTAGTTGCTACTTGATTCGATGAACATACAAAAAAAACATCCCAAATTGAAGAATTAGAAAATAATATTCTCAACAATATCACCTGCTCACTTCTTGAATTGTATAACCATCGTTTATATTTTAGCAATGGAATAATGTCATTGTTGATTTAGCAATGGATTAACAATAGATTGTGTTTAGCAACGAATAATTTGTTATAGATATAATTATTTGAAATCTTCAATGGATAATCTGTTATTGATTGAGAAACTTTGCAATGGATTATCTCATACTAATTAAAAAAATTATTTTAAATTTGAGAGGTTAACAAGATCATTTATACTCTTCTCAGCTCTGATATCGATTAAAAACAAAAACAAATCAAAGTAATTAACTTGCTAAATCTCTCTTCTTCATCTCAAGCACGCCTCCTCTCCTCAGATCTCCTCACGCAACCGTTGATCTGCCATTTCCTCAAGTTCATAGGTAATTCTCGGTTCTGTTTACTAATTTCTTATTTCTTTGCACAAATTATATTTTCTTCTAGATTTTCTAGCTAATTGCTCACCAGCAATTCAGGGATATCACGCCAGAAGATTTGTTAAACAACTTACCATCCTTGAGGGATGTTCAACACCATATAGACCTCATACCAGGGGCAAACTTGCCAAATCTTCCACATTATTGGATGAATCCGAAAGAGAACGAGGTTCTGAGGGAGAAAATTGAAGAGTTTTTGCAGAAGAGCTTTATTCGTGAGAGCATGAGTCCGTGCGCGGTTCCTGCATTGTGAACGCCAAAGAAAGATGGGAATTGGCGTATATGTGTGGACAGCCGAGCTATCAACAAGATAACTGTCAAGTATCGTTTCCCAATTCCCCGCTTAGATGACATGTTGGACCAGCTTGAGGGTTCAAAACTATTTTCGAAAATTGATCTACGAGTGGGTATCACCAGATTCGGGTCAGACGAGGAGACAAGTGGAAGACAACGCTCAAAAGCAAAGACTGATTATATGAGTGGTTGGTCATGCTGTTCGGACTGTCAAACACGCCCAACACTTTTATACGCGTGATGAATCAGGTATTGAGGCCTTTTGTGGGAAAATTCATTATTGTTTATTTTGATGATATTCTTATCTATAGTAAGACCGAGGATGGGCATGTGGAGCAATTACGGGAAGTGTTGACAGTTCTATAAGAGAACCAACTATTCCTTAATTTGAAAAAGTGCACCTTTATGACAAATAGCTTATTGTTCCTGGGTTATGTGGTGAGTTCGAAGGGGATTTATGTGGATGAAGAGAAGGTCCGAGCAATTCAAGAATGGCCCGCACCAAAGACTGTGAGTGAAGTTCGAAGCTTCCACGGATTAGCCACCTTTTACCATCGATTTATCTGGAATTTTAGTGGGGAGAAGAGGCAGAAACGAGCTTTGCATTGATCAAGGAGAAGCTATGCACCGCACCAGTATTGACCCTACCAAGTTTTGAGAAAGTTTTCAAAGTTGAGTGTGATGCAAGTGGCGTGGGGATTAGGGTTGTGCTATCCCAAGAGAAACGACCAGTAGCCTTCTTCAGCGAGAAGTTGAGTGAGGCTCATCAGAAGTGAAGTACATATAATCAAGAGTTCTATGTGGTGGTACGAGCATTGAAGCATTGGGAACACTATCTAGTGTAGAGGGAATTTGTTTTGTACACTGAACATCAAGCCCTGAAATCTATCAATAGCCAGAAACACTTGGATAACATGCATGTCAAGTGGGCAAGTTCCCTTTTATTATCCGACATAAGTCTCGTGTTTTGAACCGGGTTGCAGATGTGCTGAGCGGTCGTGCCAATCTACTGGTGACATTGGCTCATGAAATTGTGGGGTTTGAGTGCCTAAAGGAGTTGTATAAGGAGGATGAAGACTTCAAAGAAATCTGGGCCAAGTGTATTGAGAAAAATCTTGTTAATGACTTCCATGAGAGTGAAGGGTTTCTGTTTTGCGAAAATCATTTGTGTATCCCTAGGATGTCTCTGCTAGAGAAGTTAATCCGTGACCTACATGGGGGTGGGTTGAGTGGACACTTGGGTCGAGACAAGACAATGGCTTGCTTGGAAAAGCAATTTTTCTAGCCGCAGCTGAAGAAAGATGTGAGCAATTTTGTGCACAGGTGCTATATATGTCAGGTATCTAAAGGTCAGTCACAAAATACGGGTCTTTATACACCTTTATCTATTCCTAATAATATTTGGGAGGATTTGTCTATGGATTTTGTGCTAGGACTACCTCGCACCTAGAGAGTGGTAGATTCTATTTTCGTGGTGGTTGACAGGTTCTCAAAGATGGCTCACTTCATCCTTTGCCGAAAGACATCAGATGCTTCGCACATAGCCCGGCTTTTTTCCAAGAAGTGGTCTGACTTCATGGAGTGCTACAGTCAATTACCTCTGATTGCGACACGAAGTTCCTCGGTCACTTTTGGGTGACTTTATGGAGATGTTTCAGACTTCAATGAACCGTAGCACTACCGCACATCCGCAAACTGATGGATAAACAGAGGTGACGAACAGGAACTTGGAAAATCTGGATCGTAGCATTTTTGGAGATAAGCCAAAACAGTGGGATCATGCAATACCACAGGTCGAGTTCACTTACAACAGTGTTGTTCATAGTGCAACAAGGAAAACTCCTTTCGCTATGATATATATGTCACCACCAAGGCATACTATGGACTTAGTTTGTTTACCCCAAGGGGGGTCAAGGATTTAGTATTGCTGCAGAAAATATGGCTACACAAGCCCAAGTTATGCATGAAAAGGTGAGGCAGAAGTTGGAAGAAACAAATGCAAAATACAAGGCAGCTTTAGATAAGCACAGGCGTTGTAAGGTGTTTGACGAGGGAGATTCAATGATAATTTTCCTGCGCAAAGAGAGGTTTCCCGTAGAAACTTACAACAAGTTAATTCTCAAGAAATATGGTCCGTATCAGGTTTTGAAGAAGATCAACGATAATGCCTATGTGATTGACCTACCTGAGACCATGGGAAATTCCAAGACTTTCAATGTTGCAAATTTGTTCCAGTACCATGCAGAGGAACCCCTGTATCCTGATCCTGAACCTAAATCGAGGTCGAGTTCCTTTTAAGTGGAGAAGACTGATGTAGAACAAGTGGTAGAGGCATATATGCTCAAGAGGGAGCATCCGAAATTCAAAGGCAACTGAATTTTCACAATACAAGCGTTGAAGTCAGAATGACGCGAAACTCACCCAGCTGATGCGTCTCACCGTTTCCGGAGGAAGACAAAGCTTAGCTACTGACGCATACTAGTTTTTTGCCGAATTCCATCGTTTCAGCCCCGAAATCGTCGTTTTTTTCCATTTTAGAAAAGTTTTATTTCAGGCGTAACTCTTGATTTCCAAGTCCGAATTGACTTCTGTCAATTTCAGCTTGCTCAGGATTTATAGCCTTTTCAAATTCTGCATTTATCTCAAATTTGCCATTTTTGGTAATTTTATTAATTAGCGTAGTTTCCTTATCTGACATGGGTTAGGCTAGGGTTTCTGTTTTAAATATGGTTGTAAGCCTCTGGCCGAATTATCTTTTTGAATTATTGAATAAAGTTTTGAAGTTTTTCTAAGAGTTCCTTTTATCCTACACGTATTTACGGAATATCGATGTTGGTCGTATTCGTTGTGTTTTTCTGCTGCGTCATCATTTATACTCTCCCCTGCTCTGATATCAATTAAAAACAAAAACAAATCAAAGTAATTAACCTGCTAAATCTCTCTTCTTCATCTCAATCACGCCTCCTCTCCTCAGATCTCCTTACGCAACCGTTGATCTGCCATTTCCTCAAGTTCACAGGTAATTCTCGGTTTCGTTTACTGATTTCTTATTTCTTTGCACAAATTATATTTTCTTCAGATGCATGTTTAGGAAGCCAAAATGCTATTGATTTAATTTGTTTAATCATACCTTTCAATAAAAAAATATTTTATTTTATATTTCAATTTTTTATCTTCATTCTTTTGATTATCATTTTTTGTTTAGGATCTTTTTGTGTAATTAACAATTATTTTCTAAGTTAATCCTTCAGTATTTAACAATTATTTTTAGCTTTGTGATAGAATGCTTCAAGTCTAATTATCCGAGTCGCAAGTTTAAAAAGTTAACACATGTTGATTTTTTTAAGAAAATAGGTTATATATATATATATCAAATCTTATGATTTATTTTTTTAGGTTCTGTTGTTTATTTTCTTTCATTCTTTTATATTTAATAAACTAAGAATTTAAATACATTGTTGGTTTCTTTTAGATTTTTTTAGAGAAATTACCGTGATCATTTTCTTAATATTATGTCCATCTACTTTAAATATTTATTTTCTTCTCTTATATATCCAGAGGGAGTCATTTAGTATATAATCCGAGTAATAATATTTTTTTTTACTACACTGAACAGTTTTTATGGGAAAACAAAATCAGTCTGCGGTGTAGATAGCTAGTTAAAGGCAAAGAGCAATAAATAAACCAGAAAGGTGGGAACCTTCCGCCAAAATTGTCTACTTCATATGGTCCACTTAGCATTATCTAAAAGTTGCAATAATTGCTTTGATGACGTCGACATACCATATATTATTATTATTATTATTATTATTATTATTATTATTATTATTATTATCAGTCCTCACAGAAAAAACTCTGCAATAAAGCATCACATATGAATATTTTAGTGATTTTTCAACCTTCAAATAATTGTTGAAATACAGTTTCAGAAAGAATATTTCAAGCCAACTTGGAAGACAGTGGATGGACTAATCTGACTAAGCAACAAGGTGATTAAGAAAAATAATGGAAGTGAGAGAAAGGGATGCTACAAGGAGGATGGAGCATGTTCTGTACGCACGCGTTGTCACAGCTGCTGATGCTGACATGGTGAGATGGCCCGTATATATTATTTCTTATGTACATTTATAAGTTTTTCATGGAGATCATTTTTAGTTTATAAAACATAATTAATAAATATATCTTATTTTATTTTTAAGATTTTGTTTAATAAAAACCTTGAGCCAAAGTGTTATTTAATAATTTATGTAAATTATTTTCCAGGAAAAAGGAACTTCCAATCACACTAAAGAAAAAGGTGAGATTATTGAATTGTAAGGAGACGGACGGACCTTCATTTAGTGGCAAGAATGGAGTGACTACTTGAGCATGAGTTCCAAATCTGTCCCCAACAAAGCAATTGAGTGGCACAAATCCAAAAACCAAAATAGATGAAGTCTTTGACAGTAGTGATAACAATTCAAATACATAAATAGAAAATTAAGAAAAGAAGGCTAGGGATTCATAATAATAATATCAAAATACATGCTTAACCTAACCTAAATATAAAAGGACTATATATAGACTAAAGCAAAGAGACTATTTTACCTTTAATGAATAATAAATAACTTAACTTATATATTATATGCTCTTAACCTCTCCCCTCAAACTCACGATATGACAGCTACCAACATCGAGAGTTTGCCAAGTAGACAACGAGATCAGAAAATAGAATGCGACTTGATTAAGAAATCTACAAAGAAGAGGAAACAAAAGGCAAAGTGATGGTGTCATTTTTAAGATGATGACGAGTAAGATGACAATCGATCTCATTATGCTTAGTTCATTCTTGAAAAACCGAGTTGTGGGCAATCTGAATAGAACTTTTATTATCACAATACATAGAAGTGAGATGAGAAAGAGAAACTCACATATCTGCAAGTAGCCAACATAACCAGGCAATCTCTTTAATAGTGGATGTCATAACACGATACTCAGCTTTAGTTGAAGATTTAGAAACAATAAATTATTTCTTGCTCTTCCGAGAAATAAGAGAATCACCCAAAAAGATAGAGAAACCAATAACAAACTTGCAATCTATGGGATCACAACCATGATCAGCATTAGAGTATGCACACAATCCCAAGGAAGAGGTGGATGAAAGTAATAGACTCTGAAAAACTGTATCCTGAAGATATCGCAAAATACGAAGAACAACTACTCAATAAACAAAACTAAGAGAGCTAGCAAGCTGATTAACAACATGAGCTGCATATGCAATATTTAGACGAGTAATAATGAGATATATCAAGCATCCAACAATCGTACAATATAAAATAGAATGTGACAAAAGTAAACCATAAAAAAAAGGAATATATGGCGTTAACCTTAATGGGAGTATCTATAGTCTTATTATCAATAAGTATAGCCCGCTCAAAAATATCTATAGCATATTTTGACTAATAAAAAAGATAGCCTCTAGGTAAACAGGTTACCTCAATACCTAAGAAGCATCGTAGAGAATCCAAATCTTTCATCTCATATTGTCTTGCTAACTCTGTCTTTAAAACTGAAATACCATCAATGTCATCACTAATAATAATTATGTTACCAACATATATTAGTGCTCTTAACAAAATGAACAAAATTATGACTACTAGAAACAAATCCAAAGAAAGAGATCATAACAGAGAATTTCTCAAACCAACCACGGGGTGCTTGTTTGGGACCATATAATACTTTTTTGAGCTTCCAGACATACTTAGAATCATGTGAAACACTAGGAGGTAGTGCTATATAAACTTTTTATTAAAGATCTCCATTCAAGAAGACATTTTAACATCAATTTTAGAGATAAGTCACCAACAAACTAAAGCAACTGTAATAAGAGTACAAATAGTAATCATTTTAGTAACAAGAGTAAATATCTCCTTATAATCCATACCATACTGTTGAGAGTATTCTTCTCAACCAATCGAGCTTTGTATCACTCAATATATCCATTAGAGTTAGTTTTAATCTTATACACCCAACGATAATTAACAACACTCTTAACGGGAGGTAGAGGAACCAAATCCCAAGTATTTGTGTTATGTTAAGCAGAAAGTTCCTCATCCATGGCTTATTGACAAAGAGAATCAAGAATTGTCTTTTTATAAGAAGAGGGCTTAAAGAAACATGAATAAAAACAAAAAAGAAAGTAAATGTTGAAGAATAACAAGACTGAGCAAAATCAAGTAGTTTTATGGATTTATGAATGTGTATGGATTGACATCGAGGTGGATCTGCAATCTTAGAAGGAGCACGAGGGACCGTAGAGGAGAATAGAGCATCAAGTGCATTAGAGAGTAAAGTGTTATAACTACAAAATGGTTAGGATGAATTGATCAAACATGAGGAGAGGTATTTAAGGTACTAGAAACCTAAGAGGATAAACTACTAGAATCCTTAAAGAAAGGATCTATATGAATAAGACAAGATCTAATGAAGCAATTAGGAGTGAATGGAATAGAAAAGAAAGGTATATACTCGAGAAAGACAATACGACGAGACACATAAAGATAACTTGTTGCGTTTGACATGAGGAAAAAGAACAAAGCAAGTACAACCAAAAACTCTAATGGAAGAATAATTAGGAGCATAACCATAAAGTTTTTCAAAAGTAGAGAAACCTAAAATAAGAGAAGATGAAATTGTATCAATCAAACTTACAACTGTAAAAACAACTCTCCCTAAAATTCACTAGGAACTAAAGCAGAAAACAATAAAGAGCGAACAATTTTAACAATATGCTTATGCTTTCTTTCAGCAACATCATTTTGCTGTGGAGTATCTATACATGAGGTTTGGTGAATAGTTCCATCTAAGGCCAACACCTCATAAAATTTATTAAAGGTGTATTTCTCACCCAGATCACACCTAAAATATTTTATAACAGCATAATGTTGAGTTTTGACAAGAGCTCAAAAAGCTGTATATATCTCAGAATTCAGAATGATGCTTCATCAAATAAACCCAACAATAACAAGTATGATCATCAATAAAGAAATCATAATATCGAGACCCTCTTTTAGTGGCAACAGGAGAAGGTACTCACACATCAGAATGAATCAAATCAAATAGAGGAGAAGAAATAGAATTATTGTGATTAAAAGGTAAAATAGAAAAATTTACTAGTTTACATCCACTACAATCATAAGTATCACAAGTTTGTAAAATTTCTAAAGCTCCTGTGGATGCTAAAAAATTTAAATGAGAAGACAAAACATGATGTAGATGAGAATGTCATAAAAAAAAACTAGAAGAGAAATGACTTAGATTGTAAAGAAGACAACTGACATATTTGAATTGTGATGTACGTGAAGAATTATGACGCAACTGACCTTTGAAAAAGAGACAGACATAACTTGTGGTTGTAATGAGAGAAACTTCTGAAACTGCTCGGCCATAATATTGGGATCGATAAAGAAAGTTGAGGAAACTGTTATTGCATTATTGTGTGGTGGTTTATAACCCTAATTTGGTTTATGAGCATTAAATTATGACTGGTTGCTAAGTTTCCAGGATTGATTATGTTGTCTTAACTTAGGACACTGAGCATTTTAATAACCCTACTACTTAGAAAAATTGCACTCATCAAAAGCAACCCTTATGGAAGGCTTAGACTGATTATTGGAAAATGGTTTGGAAGGCGTTGTTAGCACAGGAGGATTAGAGAGAATGCCCTTTCAAATGAAGAATGGAGATGTATTTCTTTAATCAATAGCTCACTTACAACTGAATCAACAGATAGAAGTGGGAAACGATACAGAATCAATCCTCTCAGTCCTTCAAAATCACTACAAAGTGCTGTTAAAATTGTATCAATCATCGTTGCTCTCTACGTTCAATATAAGCACCACATGCTTTTAATTCTATTGATTCTGTAAGAGCTAATTGATCTTAAAGATCTATCATAACAGAATAAAAATCTTGAATACTCATATTTTTTCTAGTGAAAAGCTCGTATATCATTCTCCAATTGATACTATTTTGCAAAATTTGATTGAGTAAATAACCTTTGTAGATGGTCTTATACTTCCTTTACTGTCTCTTAATTTGCCAATTGCATACTATTATGGAATCTTTAGTTTTGTATTTATCTTATATAGGTTTCTAATCATGTATGGCATACCATATGGTTACTAATCATGTGGATGGTTTATTCACCAACTTGATGTTCACAATGCCTTCTTGAACGGGATCTTTCAAGAAGAGGTGTATATGGAACAACCACCTAGTTTCTCTCATCCTACTCTATCTTCTCATGTTTGTCGTCTTCATAAGTCTATATATGGTTTAAAACAGGCTCCCCAGGCGTGGTATACCAGACTCAATGATTATCTCTTTTCTCTTGGTTTTCGTGCCTCTACTGCTGACACCTCTCTATTTATTTATTCTAATGATCATGATCTCATTTACTTGCCTGTATATGTGGATGATCTTTTGCTTATTGGGACAAATTCACCTCTACTTTGCCACTTGATTACCTTACTGAATTTAGAGTTCAAAATCAGGGATTTAGGCTTTGTGCATTATTTCTTGGGGATTGAAGTCACTAAAACTGCCATGGGACTTATGCTCTCACAACATAAATATGCTCTCGATATTATTCAGCGTGCTGGTATGTCTTCGTGTAAAGCTGTCGACACGCCTACTTCATCCTCGTCTAAGGTATTGCTAACCTCATATACTCAGTTCTTTGATCCTAGCCGTTCCCACTAGATTGTCGGTGCTTTGCAATATCTCACTTTTACTCTCCCGAATATTTGTTATGCTGTAAATAAAGTATGCCAATTTATGCACTCGCCTACTGATGGCCATTGGTCTCTTGTTATAAGAATTGTGAGGTACTTGCAAGGATAACATCTTACGGTCTACACATCACTCGAGGGTCCTCTCTTTCCTTACATGGTTTCACATATGCTGATTGGGCTGACAGTCTTGATGACAGAAAATCCACCAGTGGTTACTTGGTATATATCGGCAGCACACCTATTTCTTGGAAGTCTGGCAAACAATGCACAATGGCTCGTTCTTTTACTGAAGCAAAATATAAGGCTCTTAGGGATGGTACTGCTAAAATCTTATGGATTCGGGCCTTATTTTCCTATCTTCATTTTTCCTCTGATCCTATGACTATACTTTGGTGTGATAACTTGGGTGCTACCTACTTGTCTGCCAACCCTATCTTTCATGCTCGCACTAAACATGTTGAAGTTGATTATCACTTTGTTCATGACCGCGTCGCTAAAAAGGAAATTGTGGTTCGATTCATCTCCTCTAAGGATCAACTTGCTGATGTTCTTACCAAACCTCTTCCTCATGCGTCCTTCACTTATTTTCGGTCCAAGCTTCATATGAATTCTCCTCCTTCAACTTGAGGGGGCATATTATGGAATCTTTAGTTTTGTATTCATCTTATATAGGTTTCTAATCATGTGTGGCATACCACATGGTTACTATCATGTACAACCCTACATCTATATATGTATTACATTAGGGTACTGCTAACATATACAATAGCAACCCCCATAATATTTTCCAAACTCTCCTTCTCCCCTAAACTCTAACTCATACATATAGAATGCTCAACATAATTGTTAATCCAATGAATAATCTTTACATTGTTTGCTTTCCAAGTATTTATCGAAACAACATAACCCTCATCAGTATTTTGAGGTTTCATAGAAGTTCCAGTAACATTTCCCCACATCTTTTTACCCCTAAAAATATTTCTCATCACATAACTCTAATACGAATAATTCTTTCCATCTAACCTCACACTCATATATTGAAGCGAATCATCTATTTTAGTAGCCATTATGAACATAGGAAGAAAAAAACAAGGTAAATAACAATAGAGTTGAAATACAATATTGCAGAAATGAAAGGGAAGATGAAATACCAGATAGCAGCAAAAATCAAAAGAAAGATAAATACCAGATTGCAGAAAATGAAGTAAAGATGAAATACCAAATTTGAAAAAAAAATATTAAATCTAGTTCTGATACCATGTTAAACAATTCAAAATACATAAAGAGAAAATTATGAAAATGAGGCTAGAGTTTAATAATAATGATGTCAAAATACATGCTTAACATAACTTAAATACAAAAGGACTATATATAAGCTAAAACAAAGAGACCATTCTATCTTTAATGAATAATAAATAACCTAATTTATATTCTATATATTCTTAACCGTGATGGCCACAGCACCATGTATAAGTATATGCAAAGCACAACTTGTTCCCTTGGTAATTGCAGGCGAAACTTGAACATCATTTATAGAGCGATTGAGAGGATATTTGGAAGAGTTGTTGCTGTAGCTTTTCATAGCTTTTTAAAAAGTGTTTTGTGCTGAAAGACATTAAAATGATATTTTTTTATTTTATAAAATTATTTTTGATATCAGCATATCATAATGATCTAAAAATACTAAACCGCTGATCTTTAAAATGAAAAAAAAAATTGCAATTTTTTTGAAAACCATGGTTGAAAAAACTAAAACAAACACCCCGTGAAAGAGAGAGAGCTGCATGAGGATAATGACGTCGGAAAGTCCTCTGTGGCAGCTGGAGAAAAAGCAATGAGGACTCGAAAGCGAAGATTAAAGAGATTAGTTACTATTTAAATACACTATACTTTTGTTTGGATGCGTTTTAAATTATTTTCCGAAGAAGAAACTTGGTATTTGTTAGCATGCAAATTGACTAAAAAATATTCCATACGCTCAAAGCAAGCCCTCGATCTCTCTTTCTTCCTTTCTTTATATTCCATACGCTCAAAGCAAGCCCTCGATCTCTCTTTCTTCCTTTCTTTCGCACTCCACACACAAGACTTTCAAATATCATTTCCCACTGCAAATTATTCCCATAGTTGTATCAAGATTAGTTATATTCTCTCTTGATTGTGAAGGTTAACACGCACACCTCCTAATAAACTGGCGATTATCATGTCCTTCTCGAGGCTTCTTTTTGCTTCACTCATTGCGTTTGGTCTCGCAGCATTTGCTTTTGGGGCTGCTGTTTTGCCCGCTGAAGAAGGTATGTTCAAGGCAAGATTGGGATGATTTTAGAGTTTTTATTTTCTTTCGGCTGTATGTTTTCCCAGCAATCATAGCTATGCAGATGAAGCTCTTCTATTTAATTACATATCATTATTCTGGAATATAGCTTTATTAAATATGGTTATATTAAAAATATACAGTTAAAGCTCTACGTGACATAGCAAAGACGCTGGGCAAGACAGATTGGAATTTCAGTGCCGATCCTTGCGGTGGTCAATGGGGTTGGGCTAATCCAAATGCAGAGGACGGGAGTGAAAATGCCGTATCCTGCAACTGCACCTTCTCAAATGGCACCATCTGCCATGTCACTAGCATGTAAGCTCTCTCTCTCTCTCTCTCTCTCTCTCGCTGGCGGATCATATCTGAAAGTCTTTTGTTAGAAGCTGCGGATGGATTATCCCAGGCCAAACTCTACCTCTGTAGATTATCCTCATCCTCCTTGCTACATGGTAATAGTTCATTACTGTGATATACCAATTATTTATTATAAATTGATAGATAGAGAAAGAGAGAGGGTATTTTTAATATTCAATATGAGCTTTACTCAACTATATAATATTATATTATATCCTTTAAAATTAAGCTATTCTTCTGCGTGAACAAAACTATAATAAAGAGTACTTAGCAATGCGTTTTAAATTATTTTTTTATTTTAAATTAAAAATATTTAGTATTTTTAGAAAAATAATTTTTAAAAAATAAAAAATATCGTTTTGATATATTTTTGAATGAAAAACACTTTAAAAAACAACATCAATCACACTCTCAAACAAGAATAAAAAATTAAGACCCCAATAATCAAGATATGATAAATGTCAAGAGTTTAACATGGGTTATGCACGAAAATCCCTTCTGAAAGCTACAAAACTTAAACCTCTTTCTTAGAATAAGTAAACTGGATGCTAAATCCAGCAACTGGCTTTTATTAATTATTTTTTGGGCTACACCCAAACAAAGAAGTGCATTGACAAGTCAAAATCGCCGTACAATACAACGTGGGCATGTGTAACGTAGGCTGTGTTTTATTAAAAAAATAAAAAAAAGTTGACACGACAAAGAAGAGGACCGCGTAGACGACGGCCCAGTGGCCAAGTTGTGTAGTAATGAATTATGGGTGGTTGGTTTGTTTGTTTCCATGTTTTTATTTTTCTGTCACAGCCATCGATGTGGGTTAGATCGCTGTCATACCTCAGGGCAAGTGTTGACTTTTAGGTGTAAATGACAACACTTATGATGGCATGTATTATATGCTATATGATCTCTTTAATTTTAAATTTTATTTTTGTTTTTAAATCATTTTAATATTAAATTTTACTTTTGTGTTCTTAAATAATTTTAACATGCTAAGGTTAAATTATATTTTTAAGAAATAAAAAAAATATTATTTTAAATTTTTAAATAAAAAACATTTTAAAAAATAATTTTAATCAGAATACTCTAAATGTATACTTAAAAACATTTGAATCTATTTAATTGGGTTATTTTTTTCTCATTTTATAGAAATTATTTTCTCATTATTCTTTCTTAAAAAGTAAATAATTATCATACTAGGTCTATTTGAGCCTCTTTATTTTATGCTATATGATGAAAGTTTTATTTCATACGGCGTTTTAAAATTATTTTGTGGACTGCTAGATAGGGCTCGTGTTGTCGTTTCAACCACACATGGTATTGATCCAGAAAGACTAAACACTTCATGGTTTGAAACTTGATTATAAAATAAATTTTATTTATAAAATATTACACACAAAATAAATAAACTATTTTATAGTTTGAAACTTGATTCATGGGATACTAAATCATAGTTTAAGTAGTTGATTCGGCATAAAACCCAATTTAATTTTTTTAAGAGAAAATCAAATTTTGAATCAATTTAATTTTTTTATAGGTTAAATCAAATTATTTTTTTCAGATCCAACTAGGATCAAGAGATTGATTAATTAAATTTTGAATCAATTTATTAAGTTATTCCAGGTTTAATAACCGCATAAAAGCAAGAATGTTTGCTAAAGCTTTGCAATATACTTATTTCATTTTTTAATTTCAGATTGTTTTTTAATCAATGTGTGTGTGTAATATGAATATAAATTATGTGATCTACATGTCGAGTACTATATATTTGCAATAATGTACATGTCAATTACTTGTAGAAATGTTTTATTTATTTTAAATAAAGCTTAAAAGCTTTATATAATGTTGAAGCACAGAGTTCTGAAGAACCAGAATCTTCAAGGCAGTCTTCCACCGGATTTGAGCAGGTTCCCTTACCTCCAAGAAATGTAAGCACTGCCTCATAAATTCTTTACTAAAATATTTCATTATCGTCCCCTTTAGAAACGACCTGAATATTATACATGTCTATAACACTTTCAGTGACTTATCACGTAACTACCTCAACGGTACCATCCCTCGAGAATGGGGTGCCACGCAAATGGTTAACATGTACGCTACTCTTTTTTCCTCTCATTATACATGTATAAACTCTTGAATAATATTTAGTTATACATGAAATTCACTAAAAAAAATAAGTTTATATTATATCATATGCAGTTCTATGGTAGGAAATCGATTCACCGGTCCAATCCCCAAAGAAATTGGAAACATCAACACTCTTGCAAACTTGTAAGATAAATAAGATCGATCCTTTTCTCCTTTAATTTATTTACCAGGTACTAGTTTCGGTGGATGTAATGTTTTGAGTGAAATAACCATGCAGCACAGTCGAGTTTAATCAGCTTTCAGGAGTTTTGCCACCGGAACTTGGAAATTTGTCTCGCCTGGAAAAATTGTAAGACCTTTCGCTACAAGTTTGTGTGCTATCCTGATTTTTTTATGCATTTTACGCTGCTTGTAGTTAATTACATCTTGTAAGAACTTTGCTAGAAAAAAACCTGTTAGAATGATATTCTATCATTGTTTTTGCTTTGATGTTGTAGGCATCTAACCTCAAACAACTTTACTGGACAATTGCCGGCAGCATTTGAAAAGCTAACCACATTGAAGGATTTGTAAGTTTTTGAAGCATTGCTGTTATGATACAAATTAAATGTTAATGGCATGATTTTTTATATATTAATTTTTTTGCAGTCGAATTGGTGATAACCAATTCACTGGTGAGATACCGAATCTCATTCAGAATTGGACAAACCTACAAAAACTGTAAGATTTTTGATGGTTCATAGTTGTATGAGTTATTTTACATTTGTGTGTGGCCTGTCAGATTATTTACTTGAACCGATATTTGACTGCATGACAGAGTGATACAAGGCAGCGGTCTAAGCGGGCCGATCCCACCAGGCATTGCTGTTCTGGAAAAGATGACTGATCTGTGAGTAAAGCTCTGCTGGTTGATAACTTTCATAATAAAAGCTCTTATCCTTGACCGTGAATGTATGCAGGAGAATCAGTGATCTGCAGGGAAATGGAATTGGAGCCCCATTCCCGCCATTAGCTAATATGACAAAACTTAAGACATTGTGAGTTAGATGTCTTATCAATCATCATGTGGTTAGTTTTTTGCTTTGTTGTTTCTTCTTTATATGATTCTGAAAATTAATGTTTATGTTGCAGGATACTGAGGAGTTGCAATATTATTGGACGAATACCTAACTTTGTCAGTGAAATTTCCAGCTTGAAAACCCTGTCAGTTTCTTCTATCGGCTTTTTTCAAGTGTTTGTATATATACCTCTTGTTTAGGAATTTGTTAGCATTTACCCTGTCTTGTATTTGCGTACTTGGCGGTGATACACTGATGTTCTGTTCCTGTTTGACCACTTCTTCTCTTGGTTATTTGACCATTTTTCTTTCCAATATATATATGTTGATTTCATCCCAAGAGGCTTATGAAGTTCATCAAATCTCAAAGGGAGAATTTGAACTTTCTGCTGCTCTCAAAATAGTTACTCTACTAGTGGAATTAAAAGGGACTTACTGTAAGACTGATAAGATCATATATAAAATTTAGCAAGAAAATATTTCTATATGGAAATTGACTCCTCATCATTTTGGCTCTACACTTGCTTCTTCATTCTCTAATAATATGCAGCAATGTTTTGAGCTCTCCTTGTGGTTTATTTGCAGAGACCTCAGCTTTAACAAACTTGACGGAGAAATTCCAGACAGCTTTTTGGGTGTAAAAAAAGCAACTTACATGTAAGCAAATGGCTTTATATATTTGTTCCTTCTTATATTTAGCTTGAACATCCCGAGCAGTTCTCATATTTCAAACCCAAGTCTTGCAACTGTATAAGCTACAGGAACAATTGTTCTATGCGGTAGAGTCACAAAATAAGTGGAGGCGCCTCCTTGATCAAAATATAGATTACCTCTGGGATCAATTTTGTTACCTTTGCTTGAAATGCACTTTCATTGATGCACAACTTCTTTTTAGATATTTAACGGGGAATCAGCTAAATGGAACCGTACCAGACTGGATAATTAAGGATGGAAAATCTGTGTAAGGTTTCTTTTCTTGTCTAGATTTATTTCAAATACTTGTAAAAGTTATTTATTTAGTTTTACAAATAAGCTACAGAATTTACCTATTGTTCTCTTGCTACAGAAGCCATTTGAGGAACACAGTTCCATAACATCCATAGATTGTGTTCAGAAGATAATAAATTTGGTTTGGGATTTCTATTACAGCTCACTGATGATCTATTGCATTTGGAAAACCAAGTCATCCAGCGAATTTTTCTAGATTTGATGCCTAAAACTAAAACTTCCATGCATTAAGGGATAATAAGAACAGCATAAAGGTTCATAGCCACTAAGGCTAGTTAGGCACACTTAACTAGATATGCGATCAACAAATTGTTTGATTAATGTAGATTTTGAACTGAACATCTGCCTTTCTTCTGGCAGTGATCTTTCCTACAACAATTTCGGAAATGAAAGCTCATGTCAACAGCGCAATATGTAAGAAAGTGAAGTTTTATGCTCTCCACTTTTTTCGTATCCATCATTCCCGCATTCCCCTTCATTTACTTGCAATTTGCGTAAGAGCTAATTTTTTCACTTCTCTGAATTCCTACAGAAACTTATTTGGCAGCGCTTCAATGGGAAACGTCTCGTAAGTGTTTAAACTTCAAAGTGATGTTTTGGTCTAGGCCTTTCCTATTTTAAATTTTAATCAGATATGTTTATTTTTTCTTTTTGTATCTCAGTGGAAGAACTGTTCCCTGCTTAAGAAGCCTTCCTTGTCAAAAAAGTAAGTTAGGTTTATGATTTTATAATAGAAAATTATTTGTTTGTTTTGCATACCAAATATCTATAAACCAGCAGTCTTGTTCCTAGAAGTTAAAGATCGAGTGTACTATGATGTCATTATGAAGGAATATAATTGCATAAGAATGATTGATATGTTTTTTCTTTGGAAACAGAATTCTATTCCTTCCACATAAATTGTGGAGGCAAAGAAGCAACTATTGAAGGGAACTTATATGAAGATGATACAGATCCAGCCGGACCATCAAGATTGTACCAGAGAAGTAACTGGGCAGTTAGTACCACTGGTCACTTCATGGACGATGATAGGAATCCAGATTCATACATATGGACGAATTCCACCAAACTCTCTGCAAATACTTCATCACTTTACATGGATGCACGCCTTTCTCCACTCTCTCTGACTTATTATGGTCTCTGTATGGAAAGTGGGAACTACACAGTTTCCCTTCACTTTGCAGAGATAATGTTTACTAATGACAACACATCCAGCAGCCTTGGCAGGCGTTTTTTTGATATCTATATTCAGGTGACTGATCAAAATTTTATTCTCTCAGTCAGTATTAAAGGTCTGAATGAGCATACAGAATTTATTTTCTTTCAGTTTTATTAATAGCAATCTGACAACAAAAATGTAGGGGAATCTTGTACAAAAGAATTTCAGTATCCAGAATGAAGCAGGCGGTGTTGGTAAGGCAATTATAAAAAACTTTACTGCTATTGGAACTGGAAGTGCTTTGGAGATACGCTTTTATTGGGCTGGACAAGGGACAAATGGACTGCCTGTTAGAGGAGTCTATGGACCTCTCATATCGGCTATTTCTGTGACACCGGGTAAGTTGACGAAATTTTATGAGCTTAAGCATCAGGATTCTGTTCATACAGCACAAAACCATCAATGCAGATTGGATCTTATTTTCTACTCTTAATGTGATGTTATGTCGTTCTGTTATAAATTCTTTGCTTTCTGCAGATTTTAAACCTCCTTCAGAAAATAGCAGTAGTACCGGTACATCTGCTGGCACCGTGGTTGGCATTGTGGCTGCTGCAGTAGTTTTCGTCTTCCTGATTCTAGGAATTCTCTGGTGGAAAGGTTGTTTTGGACAGAAGATCAGTATGCATCATGGTATTTTCTACAGATTTATCTCTATTTTCCTATTTCTGCATACGATTTCTCCGTATCGGCTTTGTAGAACTATATATATATATATATATATATAATCACACCTGTTAAACTGAAACTGGAAAGATAGAGAGGGAAGGGAGATTAGCTCCATCAAACGGATTCGTTTCTGATACAAATTCACTTCTCCAACAGATTTGAAGGGCCTGGACTTAAATACAGGTAAATTCACATTGAAGCAAATTAAAGCTGCTACAAACAACTTCGATCCTGCAAACAAAATTGGAGAAGGTGGTTTTGGTCCTGTTTACAAGGTATTCAACATGAATTTTACTTATTTTCTTATGGCCTTCGTAATGTTGTTAAGATTCTTAGCTTGATGCAATATTTGTCTCGCGAAAAAAATTTACATTACCTTGATGCAGGGTCTATTGTTAGACGGAACCATAATTGCTGTAAAGCAGCTTTCCTCCAAATCAAAACAAGGAAACCGGGAATTCGTGAATGAGATTGGCATGATTTCTGCTCTGCAACACCCTCATCTTGTAAAGCTTCACGGATGTTGCATTGAAGGCGATCAATTATTGCTGGTGTACGAGTATATGGAAAATAACAGCCTTGCTCGTGCTTTGTTTGGTAAATTCAAAGAACATAATTTTATTGACTGCAAACTTTTGGCACTTAGATGATTCCATACATGTAAGACTTTGTATGCGAAGGGACAAAACTTCTACTTAATATTACTGTTGATTCTGCTGAAAGGTCCTGAAGAATACCGGTTGAATTTGGATTGGGCTACAAGGCAGAAAATTTGTGTTGGTATAGCAAGAGGTTTAGCTTATCTTCATGAAGAATCAAGATTGAAAATCGTGCATAGAGACATCAAGGCCACCAATGTGTTGCTTGATGAGAATCTAGACCCTAAGATATCTGACTTCGGGCTAGCCAAACTTGATGAAGAGGACAACACCCACATAAGCACCCGAGTTGCCGGAACATAGTGAGTCTGCTCTCTACTATTGTATCTTGCTAATACTTTTTTTTTAAAGTTGAATCCAATGTTAAGTAACTCTTTTGTGTTAGAGAATAATATAAATCATATTCTGGAACCTTCCCTAACAACTTAAACTTTTATTTGATGAAAAACCAAGCATAAGATAGTGTGTGTTTGTGTGCAAGTTTCAAGTCCAAAGAGCTTTCACTTGAGAGAATGTGTTAAAGAATAATATAAATGATATTCTAGGACTTCACCTCAAGCAGGTAGGTGAAGCCTTAGAATATCATTTATATTATTCTCTAAAATTTTACAGCCTTAAACAGATTTGGTCAACAACCAAAAATTATAAACATAATGATTGGTGCTGCTAATGTCTGTTAGAGAACTTATCCCTGAGCAATCCACTGTAAAATTTAACTCCATCGAATAGAACTCATTCTACACTACCTCATGAAATA
Organism: Salix arbutifolia; assembly: GCA_025169955.1. Classification (NCBI taxonomy): domain Eukaryota; kingdom Viridiplantae; phylum Streptophyta; class Magnoliopsida; order Malpighiales; family Salicaceae; genus Salix; species Salix arbutifolia. The sequence continues at coordinate 25,106,276 of CM045917.1, read as the reverse complement.
TGGTATCTCTGTATTTTTGCAGCGGGTACATGGCTCCTGAATACGCAATGCGGGGTTATTTGACTGACAAAGCAGATGTCTACAGCTTTGGAATTGTTGCCCTGGAAATTGTCAGTGGGAAGTGCAATACTAGTCATCGAGCAAAGGAGGACACCATTTCTCTTCTTGATTGGGTAACAGAAATTTCTACCGTCTCCATTTTTTGTTTTCCCCTATTGTTACTATCAACGGGGCTTGAAACTTGTACACAGTCCACACTACTTTGTACTTAATTTTTATCAAATAAAATAGAGATAGTAAAATTCGAACTCATGACTGCTGGTTGAACAAGTATCTTGATTAAGGTATGTATCTTGTTTTCTAGGCATTGTATTTGAAAGAGGAAAGGGCTTTGCTGGAGCTTGTTGATCCAAGTCTCGGACAAGACTACAACGAGGAAGAGGTGATAACAATGATTAATGTGGCTCTCCTTTGCAGTAATGTCTCTTCAGCAGTGAGGCCTGCGATGTCTGCAGTAGTAAGCATGCTAGAAGGGAAAGCTGCTGTTCAAGATTTTGACATTGCAGACAAAAGTAAGTCAATGGATGAGCACAAGATTGAAGAGATGAGGAAGCATTTTCAAGTCATCAACAGACAGGAAATAAGTGAGACTCAAACTCAGAGCATGTCAATGGATGGACCTTGGACTGCTGCTTCTACATCTGATGGTGATCTTTATCCAGTCCCTCTGAATTCTGACTATTTGAAGGGCAGAGATTAGAGATGTGCACCCCAATTTGCTTCATCAACTGTCCATCCACCATCACCACCACCATCTTATTGCTTTTGTTTTAAAGCATGTTCTCTTGCCTTATTATTATTCTGGTCCATACTTGTTAACTTATTCCGGGTGAATTACATGTTTGACATTATGTTGTAAAAATATTTTTTTTAAATGAAAATTACATTTTTATTTTTTGTTTTAAATTAATATTTTTTTTGTACTATTAGATCATTTTGATTTGCTGATATTAAAAATAATTTTTAAAATATATATATATATTATTTTAAAACATTTCTAAAAAAAAAAAACATTTTAAAAAACAACTTTAACTACATTCTCAAACATACTCTATAGTTAGATGGTTCCTTCACATGGTATCAAAGCCTTATTGATTTAGTTGGTTACAGGTTCAAATCTTACAACTCTTATTCTATTTGATAAAAATTAAGCACAAAATAGTATTGACGTATGTGTAAGTTTCAAACCTAAATGATTTTCATTTTAGAAAGTTTGTCAGAGAATAATATAAATTATATTTTGGGTCTTATCTAAAAATTTAAACTTTGTGATAAAGATGCAAATTCAATTGCCATCTGGAGTAGTGTCACCCTCATACTCAGGAAGCTTCCACAATAAATGAAAGTCGTGATGAGCAGATGCAACTTCAAGCAGTAGTTGCTACTTGCTTCGATGAACATACAAAAAACATCCCAAACTGCTGATGTCACCTGCTCACTTCTTGAATTGCATAACCATCATTTATATTATAACAATGGAATAATGTCATTGTTGATTCAGCAATGGATTAAAAATGGATTGTATTTAGCAACGGAAAATCTGTTGTAGATATAATTATTTTAAATCTTCAATGAATAATTTGTTATTGATTGAGAAAACTTTGCAACGGATTATCTGATATTAATTAAAAAAATTATTTTAAATTTAATAGCTTAACAAGATCATTTATACTCTCCTCCGCTCTCTGATATCAATTAAAAAAAAAACAAATCAAAGTAATTAACCTGCTAAATATCTCTTCTTCATCTCAATCACGCCTCCTCTCCTCAGATCTCCTCACACAACCGTTGATCGACCATTTCCTCAAGTTCACAGGTAATTCTCGGTTCCGTTTACTGATTTCTTATTTATTTGCACAAATTATATTTTCTTCTAGATTTTCTAGCTAATTGCTCACCAGAAATTATGTTTATATTTCTAGGTTTATTTTCCTTGCAGTCGATCAGCGAACCAAGGGTCTGTTGTTCCAGTCCATCTAATCTAGTTTGAGTCTGTTGCTGAAATTGCCTGCCGAATAATTCTAAATTCTATTCTTGCATTTTGTTCTGAGTATCTTGATGCGGACAGGATAGCAAACACATATTTGGAACATTTAATGCACCCAAAGCAGCAAGCAGTTTAAGTTTCTTTCACAATAGCTGGAGTTCCTCCTGTTCTCTTATTTAGCTTTTATTTCCCCATTAATTCTGGACTATTTCCAAATTTAATGGACTTGTTATGAGTCTAAGAGTTATTGTTGTAGGAGTCTAAGAGTTACATATTAATAACGGGGTTATTATGAGTCTAAGATTTATTGTTGTAGGAGTCTAAGATTACGTTTTAATAATGGGGTTGTTATGGGAGTCTAGGAGTTACATTTTCTTTGTATTTAATGGGTTGTATCCACGTTATAGTGAGCATAATGAAATAAGAAAACAACTCCTTGAGTAGTTAACTCAAAACACCTCTCTTTCTTCTATTCTTCTGTGGAATTATATATCAAAGAAAACCTTGTGTGTTAGATGCGTGTGAGTTCTGTTCTGGACTGCATCAGGTTGGTATCAGAGCCTGGTTAAAAATCATCGACATGGCACCAAAAAGACGTGTGAACCTATCGAACCTCCGTGAACAACCAATGAATGAAGTCTACGAGGGCGATGAGATCGCACGACTACAACAGCAAGTCGAGGCATTGACACAGCAGTTGGTAGCAGCAATGGCTCAACATCGGGGTCCAAATCCACAAGATGTGGAAGAGGAATCCGAGGAGGATGAAAATCCTTTCGCCCCTCAACCAGCACAACGGAGACCAGCATTTCATGAATCAAGGCATTGGGAAACAGGCCTCAAGGTTGACATACCAGAGTTTCATGGTGGTTTGCAAGCAGATGAATACCTCGATTGGATCAATGCGGTAGATGAAGTTTTGGAATTTAAACAGGTTCCAGAAGACAGACAAGTAGCCCTGGTTGCAACAAGGCTGAGGGGCTGGGCTGCAGCTTGGTGGCAACAGGTGAAGAAAACAAGGGCTTTACAAGGAAAGGGGAAGATCACATGCTGGGACAAGATGAAAAAACACATGCGTTCTGCGTTCCTACCATACAATTACACACAGACACTTTACCAACGGTTACAAAATCTAAGGCAAGGAAATCGCTCAGTTGATGACTACACTACGGAGTTCTATCAGCTAGTATTGTGAGATGCAATTGCAGAGGATGAGGAGTCACAAGTTGCGCAATACATTGGGGGATTGCGGATTCAATTCCAAGATGTCCTTAATATGTTTGAAATACTGAGCGTGTCAGATGCCCACTAGAAAGCAGTGCAATTAGAGAAGCAACTAGTGCGCAGAAATATCGGGGGTACAAGCTATGGAGGTTCTGGTGCAAATACTAGCAATGTCAGCGGAGGAACAGGGAATATAAGTTTTTTTGGGGGGGGTATAGGAGGTGCAAGTAGCAGTAGCACATGACCAGCCATTCCACCATCTACATTTATCAAACCTACTGTGCCTACACACACAACGACACCAAACACAGGTTTTTGTTGTTTTAATTGTGGAGAACCTGGACACAGGTTCGCAGAGTGTAAGAAAGGACCGCGAAGAGGTTTGTTCTCAGAGATAGAAGAAATCAGCAAGGAACAAGGTGGTGTTGAGGCAGAACCATTTTACGATGAAAAAGAGTGTAGAGGGGGATACTGGACCAATGTTAATGGTCCGTCGCAGCTGTTTGGCACCACGTGGGGTAGAGGATGATTGGCTGCGCACTAATGTATTCCAGTCCACTTGCACAATTAGTGGGAAAATCTGTCAATTCATCGTTGACTCAGGTAGCTGTGAGAACGTGGTGTCTGATGAGGTGGTCCGTAAATTACACATGACAACGGAACTACACCCTTGGCCATATAAACTGACATGGCTAGATTGGAGGAGTGATGTTACAGTATCAAAACGCAGCTTGGTGTCGTTTTCAATTGGGACAATATATAAAGATCAGATTTGGTGTGATGTGGTTTCCATGGATGCCTATCATTTATTATTAGGCAGAGTGTGGCTATATGATCGGCGTGTGATGTATGATGGGTTCTTAAATACATACACTTTCGTGTTCAAATCAGTCAAGGTTGTGTTGCTGCCAAAGAAGGAAGTTACAGGCAGTACTTTGACAGGAGAAACTAGTAATTTGTTGACAATGGCTAAGTTTGAGGCAGAAATTAGAGAGTCAGGGGTGGTTTACGTGCTGATTGGAAGGGAGAAAATTGAAGGTGGTACTGTTCCGAATGATGTGGAGCCACTAGTACAAGAGTTTGGAGATGTGTTTCCAGCTGAGCTCCCTGAGAACTTGTCACTATTAAGAGATATTCAGCATCAAATTGATCTAGTTCAAGGTGCCAGCTTGCCCAATAGGCCGCATTATCGGATGAGTCCGAAGGAACATGAGGAGTTATGACGCCAAGTAGAAGAATTCCAATCGATTCCATGATTGGATGACTTGTTGGATCAATTGAGCGGAGCCACAATATTCACGAAGTTGGACTTGAAGAGCGAATATCACCAGATTCGTATCCGGCCGGGAGATGAATGGAAAACAACCTTCAAAACTCGGGAAGGACTCTTTGAGTGGATGGTCATTCCATTCGGATTGTCTAATGCCCCCAACACGTTCATGCGGGTGATGAATCAAGCACTACGACCCTATATTGGTAAGAGTGTAGTGGTATATTTCGATGATATCTTAGTTTACAGCATTGATCCTACAATACACTTACAACATGTTCGGGAAGTTCTGACCATGTTACGTAAGGAACGATTCTTTGCTGCAAAGGAAAAATGTGTGCTCTTAACTGATCGGGTCTTGTTCTTGGGTTACCTTATCTCTTCTGTGGGGCTCTCAGTCGACGAGACAAAAGTTGAAGCCATCAAACAGTGGCCACAACCACAAACCGTGACTGATGTCTGGAGTTTCCATGGGCTAGCATCATTCTATTGCCGCTTCATTCCTCACTTCAGTAGCATAATGGCCCCAGTAACTGATTGTATGAAGGACAACAATGGCAAGTTGGTATGGACCACTGAGGCCGAGATATCTTTCCAGGAAATCAAGAAACGATTGACCACCGCTCCAGTACTTGTCCTGCCCAACTTTTCAAATCCATTTGAGTTGCACTGTGACGCCTCCAAGCTAGGAATCGGGGCGGTCCTGAGCCAAAATGGCAGGCCTATCGCCTTTTTTAGTGAGAAGCTTTCGGGGTCAAAATTACGGTAGAACACCTATGATGTTGAGTTTTATGCAGTGGTTCAAGCAGTACGGCACTGGCAACATTACCTGTTTCTCCAGGAGTTCATCCTATTTACTGACCATGATGCTCTCAAACATATGGGAAGTCAGGATAAAATCTCATCCCGACATGCATCTTGGGCTGCATATTTACAACAGTTTACTTTTGTCATCAAACATAAAGCGGGAACACTAAACCGAGTGGCTGATGCCTTTAGTCAAAGAAAGAATCTGTTGACTGCCATGCGTATCAAGGTTTTGGGTTTCAACTCCTTTCAAAACCTATATGCATCTGATCCTTTTTTTGCTGCTGTATGAGGGAAGATCCAGAACAACCAACAAAGTGACTTTGTTCTCCAAGATGGGTTTCTTTTCAAAGGCACACAACTGTGTATCCCTGAGTGTAGCCTCCGGACCAAGATCATACAAGAACTACATCGAGAAGGACATGTGGGCAAGGATCAGACTTATTTGCTAGTGGCTGCATCTTACTTCTAGCCATCCATGCGGAAGGAGGTTAGTCATTTTGTGGAGCGATGTAGGGTCTGTCATGTGGCCAAGGGAGGAGCCACCAATGTTGGGTTGTACATGCCACAGTACGCCCATGGTCTGACATCAGCATGGATTTTGTTCTAGGTCTCCCGCGAACACAACGGGGATTCGAATCCATCTTTGTGGTAGTAGACAGGTTTTTCAAAAATGGTTCATTTTATACCATGCATGAAAACGACAGATGTTGTTAGCGTGGCTGATTTGTTCTTTAGGGAAATTTATCGGCTACATGGGCTGCCGGAGTCCATTGTGTCAGATAGGGACACTCGTTTCTTAAGCCATTTCTGGCGAAGTCTATGGAAGATGGTTAATACCCACCTGAATTTTAGCAGTGCTTATCATCCTCAGTCCGATGGACAAACCGAGGTGGTGAATCGATCATTGGGTAATCTCCTTTGCAGCTTGGTGGGTGATCAAATAAAATCATGGGACAAGAAACTTGGTCAGGCCGAATTTGCTCACAACCATGCAGTCAATCGTAGCACCAAGTTCAGCCCCTTTGAAATTGTGTACGGGTTTCTCCCACAATGTCCTCTTGACCTAGCTAATCTCCCGAGCAATTCCAAAGTTAACCACAAGGCAGAAGACTTTGTCACGCAGCTACAGGACATCCATAACCTCACCCTACAGAACCTGTTGGAATCTGTTACCAAGTTCAAGCACGATGCGGAACGCAAACGGCGCATGGTCGATTTTAAAGTGGGTGACTTCGTTTGGGCTGTGTTAACAAAAGATCGTTAATTAATTCCAATGCTTACCGTCTCAAATTGCCTAGTCATATTCGCACGGCAGATGTATTTAATGTCAAGCACCTACTTCCTTTCCATGGGGATTCATCATTAGAGGAAGATCTCCTGAATTCATGGTCGAATTCTTCTCAGCAAGGGGAGGATGATGCGGATAGGATAGCAAACACATATTTGGAGCATTTAATGCACCCAAAGCAGCAGACATTTTAAGTTTCTTTCACAACAGCTGGAGTTCCTCCCGTTCTCTTATTTAGCTTTTATTTCCCCATTAATTCTGGACTGTTTCCAAATTTAATGGACTTGTTATGAGTCTAAGAGTTATTGTTGTAGAAGTCTAAGAGTTACATTTTAATAATGGAGTTATTATGAGTCTAAGAGTTATTGTTGTAGGAGTCTAAGAGTTATGTTTTAATAATGGGGTTGTTATGGGAGTCTAAGAGTTACATTTTCTTTGTATTTAATGGGTTGTATCCACGTTATAGTGAGCAGAATGAAATAAGAAAACAACTCCTTGAGTAGTTAACTCAAAACACCTCTCTTTCTTCTATTTTTCTGTGGAATTATAGATCAAAGAAAACCTTGTGTGTTAGATGAGTGTGAGTTCCGTTCTGGACTGCATCATATCTTGAGTTAGAAGAACCTTTTTTTGTTCCGGATTATATAATGTTGTGGTGAGTGACAAGAGGGAAAAATTCTGTTTGCGGCAAACCCTAATAGAGAGGATGCGAGAAACATGCGTACGTGATACAAGTTTTGCAGTCAACTTGTAGTTTTAAATTTTTCTCCACAGAGACTTGCAGTTTTTGTCCTTACTAGTCGTGAGTGCATCTTTTTGTTTCTCTATGACCGTCTTTTGTTATTGGGTGTCATGAAAACAATTATTGTGGGTTTTTTTTTACCGGCGGCAATGCAAAACAAATGCTCGGATCTTCTTGCCTCTTTTCCTTGTATAGGATTTCAGGTTCAGCTTGTTGATAATGTTTCCATGGCAAGGGAGGTTGTTAGTAAGCTTACAAATCAGAAAAGGCATTTTATCCATGCATGCGATACTGAGGTACTAAATCATAATAAATTCTTTCCTAAGCCGATGTAGGCGTGGACATAAAAACTTAAATATATTAGCTCGTTGCTGATTCAATGGAAACAAGCTAAGCCCAAATTGCATGAGCAAATCAACTCACGGTGCATGAATACGAAGCTGTTTCACAGTGCAAGATTTGTATTGTGAGCAGTAATTTTAGTTGAAGGTTAATTTTTGAAGTTGATCGTGCAGTGATTATGGTTTAAAGGGGACAATTTCTAGGGTTCGGAATGTTAAGGAACCATCTCACCTAAAAGCTCAAGCTGATAGGTGAGACCCCAGAATATGATATATATCATTCTCTAATACACCCCCTCAAGTGAAAGCTCTTTGGGCTTGAAATTTGCACAGGCCCACATCACCTTGTGCTTTATTTATATCAAATAGAATGAGGGTGGTGAGATTCGAACTCGTGATCACTAGGTCAACAAGGCTCTGATACTATGTTAAGGAACCATCTCACCTAAAAGCTCAAGCTGATAGGTGATGCCCCAGAATATGATATATATCATTCTCTAATACGGAAGGCTGGAAATCGAATGAGTATGAAAATGCTCACATATCTTGCAAACAGTAAGAAATTAAACCAAATTGTAAGCTCAAACGGAATATTACTCAGGCTTCATATTGAAGTTCCAGTCAGCAGCAAGATGTTTGAGTTGCATTAAAGCTCAAAAATCCGAGAGGTAAAAGTTTCTAAGACTTCTGTAAAATTAACCTTCATTCTGAACACAAACACTGCAGAAACATGTTTAATAAGAACAGGATATCACGTAGATATGCAGAGATAGGCATCTCGTGCTTATCTTTAAGATTTAGGCCCTGTTATGAACATCAAACTTAATCTTAGAATATTATGCTCGGATCTTCTTGCCTCTTTTTCCTGTTATAGGATTTCAGGTTATGGCCAGAATAATGGAAATGCTTATAGATCAATAAGAGTGGAGGGAAACATAGCTTCATTTGCATCTGCATATATGCTTTTTCTGCTTAATCTTAATTGCCTTGCGTTTCTTTCAATCCTTTGTTCCACTCTTCATTCTTTAAGCTTTAAAAAATCCAAATATGTTACTAACTTAATTTCAGGCTTCAGCTACTCTGTTCTAGTGATTTCCTTTCATGTAATTCAATATAAAAAAGATAATTCTTTTATCTGATGTGACTTCTAAAAAAAGATTTATTATTTAAATCATAAATGAATTTTCTTATAGACATTTGAAAACAGCATTTTAATTGAATTGTTCTTTTCTTGTTCCAGGCTTTTGATTTTGGATTCATTTAGCATTTTTTTCACTTTGAGTATGTATTTGGTCTGCTCAATATAATTATTTTTCCAAGTAAGTTTGGAACTAAGCTCTGTAGAATTGTTAATTTATGATCTCTTGCTTTTGAATGTATCTAGTTATTTTTGGAGTATTGTGTATTGTTGATGGAAAAAGATACAAGTATTTATGATACATAATTGGGATTAATGTAAGTGTACAATAAGTTTTTTAAAAATATGAATTAGTAATTAACAAAGTTGTCTTTATAATTTAGTATAAAACCTAACATTCTAAAGTCTGAAAAAAAATTCACTACATTTAGGAAACTCTTTTATACTATCTATAGGTGTAATTTACAATGTAAATTTACACCCCAATATAAAGAAAAAAATTGTTAATTTTTTTATCGTTTGGCCAAATTCCAATGGATAATCATCAATCGGTTACGACATCTTATTTTTTTTTTAAAACATGAGAAAGATGCTCTATATTTTTTTACAAAAAATATGTTTGAAAAAACCTTGGAATTCAGATGTATACACGAAAACAGAATATTTTTTTAGATGCAATTTTTATATTTTTTATTCATATTCATGGTCTGAATGCCTACCGAAATGGGCTGAAATGGCTCGACATGCTAAAGGGGTTAGGCTACCCAACAAAATGGGCCAAAATGGCCTAAAATGCTTAAAAAGGTTGTTGCCCAACCAAATGGGCCAAAATTGCCCAAATTGCATAAAGGGGGTAGTGGCTAGCCTAGCCTACTATTCACTTGCAGTGAACATTAGTAGGAGAAGAAGGAGGGAGAGAGGATTACCTGTTGTTGTCGCCCTATAGAGGAGGTTGAGCTTATTCTGCCTGTGATGGTGGCATCGGGAAGGTGGCCTGTGGTGGTCGTGGGAAGAGAAGGGAAGTGCTGCAAGAGAGAGTCTCAATTTTGATCACTTAAAAGGTCCATATTGATGTCAATGTCAATCATTTTCATTTAATGAGAGTTGTATTGAGATGTTTTCCTTTTATATTGACCAAAAAAAGAAGATCAAACTTGAGAGAAGATTTTTTCTTTGAACAGTTTTTTTTTGTTTATTCACATAATAGGGTTATTTTAAGTGTTTTGTTGTGAAAATTCCATTTTGACAAGAAAACACCCTACCCAATTTTTTGACAATCTCTATAGTAGTTGGAAATAGGAAAGCAAAATGATGTATCATTTATCTCTTTTTTTTTTCAAAAAATCTTAGAGGACTCATCCATCCTATTTGAAAAAAAAAGAAGGGAATCCTACATGCATAGAATCATGTATAATTTTTTAAATGGGTAATGCTTGACCTTTTTTCTTATATAATTTTTTTTTTATCTTTAAGTGTTACTCTAATATTTGTTTTCTGTATTTTATTTGTTTGAATTAATTCTTACAATCTATATTTAAATTAAAACTTTATTTATTTATTTTTAAAATTATTTATTTTAAAAAAGAACTATATATATATGTATAATACTTCAAAGAGATTATTTTTATTTATCTACAAGTTTTTTATTTATATTTTATATCAACAAACTTTATTTTCATGATGCATTTATAAAAATAAAAATTATTTGTTTTTGATGTAAACTAGCTAAAAGGAAAAGTGGGGATAAATATCATAAAAAATTGTGTGGTCTATTTATTTAATTTTTTTTATTGGAAAACCTAAGTACCATTAACATCCATATAATTTGATTGATATTGATATTGCGATTATACACTATAGTTTAGAAAATTAAACTCTATATCTTCTTCGCAAATAAAGTTAACAAAAAATATCTAATTATTTATAAAATTATCATCAAAATAATATTACAATTTTGCTAAAAAATAGAAAAGAATTAAAACATGTTATTTCACCAAACACTTTGTCTACAATACAAAACCAATCTCAATTTCATAATTTTCATAAACACAAATACCAAAATGAAAACTAATCTTGGAACTAAATGCATTTAAGTAAAAAATCTACATTTGCCAAAGCTTCCCCTTCCTATTAGCTCCTCGCATGAACCATCTTGTCTTTGAAACATGACTTTCTTATCAAAGACAACAAGATGTCAACAAACCTGTGGTAGTTTTTTAGCTCAATACTTGGCAACATATTTGATGACCAAATTGAAGGATGATTCCTACCTGCTCTAACAATAACCATTATTGTTGTATAAGATTTTTGTTGTCATTTTAGTAACAGAAGCAAATGTCTCTTCATAATCCATTCTATACTGTTGACAGTATGCTTTTACATCCAACCAAGTTTTGTATCACTCAATAGATCTATGAGAATTACTCTTGATTTTATGCACCGAATGAAAACCAACAACTCTCTTACCAAAAGTAAGGGAACAAAATTCCAAGTATTTGTGTTATGCTAAGCAGAAAGTTCATCATCCATAGTTTGTTACCAAAAAAGGATCAAGAATTGCCTCTTTATATGAAGAGGGCTTAGAGAGACAATGAATAGAAGCCAAAAAGAAAGTAAATGGTGAAGAATAACAAGAATAAGCAAAATCAAGTAGTTTTATGGACTTACAAATGTGTATGGATTGACATTGAGGTGGATCTACAATCTCAAACTGATGCAGTCCAGAACGGAACTCACACGCATCTAACACACAAGATTTTCTTTGATCTATAATTCCACAGAAGAATAGAAGAAAGAGAGGTGTTTTGAGTTAACTACTCAAGGAGTTGTTTTCTTATTTCATTCTGCTCACTATAACGTGGATACAACCCATTAAATACAAAGAAAATGTAACTCTTAGACTCCTATAACAACCCCATTATTAAAATGTAACTCTTAGACTCCTACAACAATAACTCTTAGACTCATAACAACCCCATTATTAAAATGTAACTCTTAGACTCCTACAACAATAACTCTTAGACTCATAACAACCCCATTATTAAAACGTAACTCTTAAATTCCTACAACAATAACTCTTAGACTCATAACAAGTCCATTAAATCTGGAAACAGTCTAGAATTAATGGGGGAAATAAAAGCTAAATAAGAGAACGGGAGGAACTCCAGCTATTGTGAAAGAAACTTAAAATGCTTGTTGCGTTGGGTGCATTAAGCGTTCCAAATATGTGTTTGCTATCCTGTTCGCATCACAAATGGAGTAGGAGGGATCATAGAGGAGAATAGAGCTTCAGGTGCACCGGAGAGTAAAGTGTCAGTACTTACAGGATGGTTAGGATGAATTGATCAAACTTGAGGAGAGACATTTCAGGTACTAGAAACCTGAGATGATAAACTATCCGAATCCTCAGAAAAGGAATGTATACGAAGATCTAGTGAAGCTATGAGGAGTGGATGGAATAGAAAATAAAGGTATATGCTTGAGAAAGATAACATGAAGAGACACATAAAGCTTTTGAGTTATAGGATCAAAACAGCAATATCTCTTGTTACCTTCACCATAACCAAGAAATACACAAATAGCATATCAAGGGGAAAACTTGTTGTGTTCGACATGAGAAAAAGAAAAAAAATAAGTGCAACCAAAAACTCTAAGAGAAGAATAATCAGGACCATAATTATAAAGCTTTTCAAAAGGAGATAAACCTTACATATACGATGTAATTGTATTAATAAAACTTACAACTGTTAATACAAATTACAGCTGTAAAAACACCTTCTCCCCAAAACTCAGTAGGAACCAAAGCAAACAAAAATAGAGAGCGAGTAGTTTCAACAATATGTGTGTCTTCTTTCGGCAACACTATTTTGCTTATGAGTATTTCTACATGAGGTTTGGTGAATAGTTCATTTAAGGCTAGTAACTCACAAAATTTATTAGAGGTGTAATCCCCACTGTCGCGACAGTGATTGTTTTACGCGCTTCGCGCCCCGCCATCCCCCGAATTTGGGTGACAACGGCGCGCGGTGGAAATGAGGTTGTTTTATAGTCGTAAAAATGATGACTATAATTATTAGGAGTCACCACCTAGTATTAAGGTAACTAGGAACCTATTGGTCTGCAAAAGTCTAGGTAAGGGGACTTGTTGTGCAAGGGGACTTGTTGTGCAAGGGGAAAACGCATCATCCCCAGTGCACCCTACCTAAAGCAAGCTACATTGTTGTTTGATTGTTTTTCTAAGTTAAAAATATTTTTATACTACATTTTCAAAAACCATTTTTTTTTCCGCGGGTGTACTTTGCAATGTAATTTTACACCGCAGTAAAAAAGCTTTTTCTTATCTACGGATATACTTTACAATGTAATTTTACACTGTAGTTAAAAAAAAAATTTATCTACGGATATAATATACAATATAATTTTACACCGTATTAAAAAACTTTTTTTATCTGCCGGTGTAGTTTACAATGTTATTTTATACCGCGAAAGCTAAGACAAAATAATTGTCAAATTATTTTTGACATTTTGGCCAAATTTCAATGGATAATCATAAACTGGTTACGATATCCAATTTTCATTTTAAAATATGAGAAAGACACAACATATTTTTTACGAAAAATATGATGGGAAAAACTTTGGAATCCAGCCGTGTGCATGAAAACAAACATTTTGTTAAATGCATTTTTTTTGTATTTTTGTTTTTTTAAATAAAAATAAAAATTAAAACAATTCAGAGACTGGCCTAAAGGGTGATTTTATGTGAATAAAAATTAAAATTGCAAGTACTGACACTTTACTCTCCGGTGCACTTGAAGCTCTATTCTCCTCTATGATCCCTCTTGCTCCGTTTGAGATTGTAGATCCACCTCATTGTCAATCTATACACATTTGTAAGTCCATAAAACTACTTGATTTTGCTTATTCTTGTTATTCTTCACCATTTACTTTCTTTTTGGCTAAATTAAAATTATTCTAAGAATTACTCTTGATTTTATGCACCCAATGAAAACCAACAACACTCTTACCAATAAGTAGAGGAACAAAATTCCAAGTATTTGTGTTATGTTAAGCAGAAAGTTCATCATCCATAGTTTGTTACCGGAGAGTAAAGTGTCAGTACTTGCAGGATGGTTAGGCTAAATTTATCAAACTTGAGGAGAGACATTTTAGGTACTAGAAACCTGAGATGATAAACTATCAGAATCCTCAAAAAAGGAATGTATACGAAGATCTAGTGAAGCTATGAGGAGTGGATGTAATAGAAAATAAAGGTATATGCTCGAGAAAGATAACATGAAGAGACACATAAAGCTTTTGAGTTATAGGATCAAAACAACAGTATCTCTTGTTACCTTCACTATAACCAAGAAATACACAAATAGCATATCAAGGAGAAAACTTGTTGTGTTCAACATGAGGAAAAAGAAAAAAATAAGTACAACCAAAAACTTTAAGAGAAGAATAATCAGGACCATAATTATAAAGCTTTTCAAAAGGACATAAACCTTATATATAAGAAGATGGAATTGTATTAATCAAACTTACAGTTGTTAATACAAACTTACAACTGTAAGAAAACCTTCTCCCCAAAACTCAATAGGAACCAAAGCAAACAAAAATAGAGAGTCAGTAGTTTCAACAATATGTGTGTCTTCTTTCAGCAACACTATTTTGCTTATGAGTATCTGTACATGAGGTCTGGTGAATAGTTTATTTAAGGCTAGCAACTCACAAAATTTATTAGAGGTGTAATCCCCACTGTCACGAAGATGATTTATTTACGCGTTTTTGCACCCCGCCATCCCCCGGATTTGGGTGAGAACGGCGCGCGGTGGAAATGAGGTGTTTTATAGCTGTAAAAATTACGACTATAATTATAAGGAGTTGCCAGCTAGTATTAAGGTAACTAGGAACCTATTGGTCTGCGAAAGTCTAGGTAAGGGGACTTATTGTGCAAGGGGAAGACGCATCATCCCCAGTGCACCCTACCTAAGGCAAGCTGCATTGTTGTTTGATTGTTTTTCTAAGTTAAAAATATTTTTATACTGCATTTTCAAAAACCATTTTTTTCTGCGGGTGTACTTTACAATGTAATTTTACACCGCAGTAAAAAACCTTTTTCTTATCTACGAATATACTTTACAATGTAATTTTATACCGTATTAAAAAACTTTTTTTATCTGCGGGTGTACTTTACAATGTAATGTTACACCGCGAAAGCTAAAACAAAATAATTGTCACATTATTTTTGACATTTTGGCCAAATTCCAATGGATAATCGAGAAAGAAAAAAGAGGAAGAAGAAGAAGAGAAAAGAGGGAAAGAGAAGAGGATTAGAAAAGGAGAAATAAGTTGTCAAGGTAATGTGTTTGTTTTAATATGTATAAATGTGGTTAAAATTGGGTTTGATTGATGAGTTAAAAGAGATGTTAAGGGTTGAATGTGTTGGGTAATGGTTTAATTAGTTTGATTGTAGATGATTTTGAAGTTATTTGATGTGTTTGGTGTAAGAAAATATTGATAAATGGTGAAAAACCCTTGCTGGAATTCTGGGCTGGAGGTTGAAGATGATGAAATTTCATTTTGGTCCTTTTTGTGAAAAATTACAGTTTGGTCCCTGAACTTTGGAAAATTACAGTTTGGTCCCTGGAGTAAAATTATAGATTCTGGACAGAATTGAGGTTGAATTAGGGGCAAATTTTCAGTATAGTTATAAATTTATGAGGATTTCAATTAGTCACTTAATTTGATAAAATTATAATTTGACCTTAAAAATATAAGAAAAATTCAGAATGGTCCCTAGGGGAAATAATAGTATTTCAGATTGTCTTGATGGATAATTGAAGCTTATTTGATGAATTATTATCAATTTTATGAATTGTGTATTTGGAATTAGATTTCGGAAGAAACCTTTGTTTTAGGTTTTTTGCGAAAAATTGATAGTTTGATTAAAAAACACATAGGATTATGAGTTGAACTCTTAGATATGTTATTAAAGGTATTTTACTTCTTTTGAGTCATTTTTGAGTAGGTCTTCTTTTATATATTCAGATAATCCTGATATTCAATCTACGGGACGTTAGTAAGGTTTCGTCAACATTCTGCTTTTGAACCTTGTTTGCTTTTGAGTCAGGTGAGTGGATAATATTTAATATGCATGAGAAATAGTATAAATATTTGAATTGCTAGTATTCATTGGATTATGCTTTTGATAAAATATACATTGATTACTATTCTTGATACGATAAAGCATAATCAATTGTTGAATATACATTCTTGATATGAGCCTATATTTGTTTGTGAATTGATAGCTCCTCATTTGATTGATACCATGAGTTGAGCCTTGAGATATGAATATGTTTGTTTGATTATAATGTATACCTACGGTATGCCAGTCAGAATATCCATGCTAACAGGGTAGTGTTAGCCTTTGTGCACATCATATCTGAAATCCTAGTTGGTCGGGGAAGTCACCAACCTGTGCGGACTGATCATCCCACAGTATGGAGCCTCATGCTCATTGCATTCTGATTTTCTGACGAGCTTTACCTATTAAATTCTTGTTATAACCTATTTGAGAAATTTTCTTGTAAGAACTTAGAGCCGATTTGATAATATACTTCTCATTGTTGTATTATCTCATATGTGTATATTAGATGTTATCTACTAACTGAGTTGTTGAACTCACCCCCTCATTATTTATTATTTTCAGGCTCGTAGCTTGCTAGCAGATCATTTTTTTCGTACTCTCGGAACCTGTTATTTTGGTTGTAATTAACATTTTTGTTCTTATGTCTAGTTAGTGCTCCACAGTTATAACAGTCTGTAATCAACTCTTGTATTAAGACAATTGAATTATATTATAAAGTTTACTTTGTTATTTCTGCTGCGTTGAACTTTTAATATGAATGATAAGTTTGTGTGTATTAGGTTCGCATAGGTGTGGAACCTTGGAGGGGGACCATGCCTATGTGCCGGTTACGGATCCGGGAATCGGGTCGTGACAGATACAGTGATGATCCTGGCATGGGGGGAAGCTTCCAGTGGTTATGAGAGTGGTGTTGGGTGGTCGGCCAACCACTACTGGAGGAGAGAGAGTGGCTAGCGTGACTGTTTTTAGAGAGAGAGCACTGCAACTACTGGGGGAGAGAGAAGGAGGAAGCTGACGATGGAGACTGGCTGTCGAAGATGAGGAAGATGAAGATGGTTGTTGGCTGTGTTGATGGGAAAGAGAAGGAGAGGGGGGTTGTTAACCGTGAGAGGGAGAGAGGGAGATGGTTGCCGGAGATGAGGAAGATGAAGCTCTCTCTCTGTGTATCCCCTATTTTCCTTCGTTCCTCTTCATCTCCTCCTCTATTCTTCTATGTAAATTCTTCCCCATGTTATTTTCCTTCAGTTTCTGTTCAATTCCCGTTCCTCTATTTTTTCTAGTTTTCTACGTGCCTCTGTTACATAAAACTTATGCCTCTCTTCAATTCCCTCTACCCTTTCTGCATGGTTTTTTCTCGTTATTTATAGGTGAAAACTGGTCTGCACTGGTGGGTTGCCTCTGCGGCAGCGTGCCTAGAAACACGGTTGTCGGCAGCAGCACAAGTGTGATGTCGGCGGCGTGCAGCTAAAGACAAACGGCGTGGTGGATGGGTTGCTAGCGCAGGTAGGCTGTCGGCAGCTGGCATAAGTGGCTTGTCGACAGGCAGTGCAGTTAATACATGTGAGGACTGTAGTGGTGTAATTGCAATTTGGTCCTTCATTTTGTAAGTGTTCTAATTGCACCCCCAATTGGATTTAAAGTTATAATTTTGTGCAATGTTATCCCTGTTATAAATTCAATGCTAGCCTTAACTTTGCACGCCTTTTTATTTTGGTCCTTGATTTCTAATTTGTGCGATTTAACCCTCAATTGACCATTAAACTCTCAATCATTTTCAATTTGACCCCTGATTCACGCAATTGGCTTGGAAAAATTCAATTGGGTCTCCAAAAATTCCAATCTTCTCAATTTATCCCATATTAGGCTTCCAAACTTAATTTCTCACCAGTTAAGCCCTTAATAAAATTAATTTAACCCATTTAAAATATAATTAAGCCCTTGCGCTTAATTAAATCCTTCAATTGGGCTCTCAATTAATCCCCAAACATAATTACACTTTAAATTGGCCGACGATTAAATCAAATTGGCCCATAAAAATATAATTATGCCTTTCGACTTAATTTTTACGCAAATTTATCCAATAATAAATTATTGTAGCCTTGAATCTGCATTTTCCTTCATTTCTAGGCAAAAAAAGAGGTACGACCGGGTTCTCGAAAACATCCAAAATTTCTACCTTGATTTTTCTGCTGACACCAGCCCCTTTTATTTTATTTTTGTTATTTTTGGGTAGATTTTGGGAAGTAACCTAGAAATTGGGTTATGACACCCACTATGATCACACCTAAAACATTTTATAACAGTAGAATGTTAAGTTTTGACAAGAGCTCAAAAGGTTGTATTTATCCCAAAGAATTCATAACCATGTTTCATCAAATAGATCTAATAATAATGAGTATGATCATCAATAAAGGAAACATAATATTGAGCCCCTCCTTTAGTGGCAACAAGAGAAGTTCCCCATACATTAGAATGAATCAAATCAAATGGAGAGTAAGAAACATAATTATTATGATTCGGTAAAAAAGAAAATTTCATTAGTTTACATTCACTACAATCAGAAATATCACAAGTTTGTAAATTTTCTAAAGCTCCTGTGGATGCTAAAAATCTCAAATGAGAAGACAAAACATGACCTAGACAAGAATACCATAAATAAAAACTGGAAGAGGAACGACGCCATAAAAAAGAAAACAAATTAGCACCAGTAGCAGCAACAATAACAAAAAGAGGAGGTATTGTTAACTCATCTAGAATATATTGTCCCTTCTCTACGGCATGTCCCAATCATCTTCTGAGACTGCAAATCCTGCACACAACAAAAGAAAGAGCAAACTATGAATAAATAATCACTAGAATCACATATTTGACCAATAGAAGCAAGATTCAATATTATGTTTGGAATGAGATAGATATTAGAAAGGGACATGTGAGGTGTAAGAACGGAAATAAGACCTGCTAAAGGCATAGGAAAGTCATCACTAGTCATGACATAAATAGAGGGCAAAGCGGATACAAAAGAAGAGGCAAACATAGCTTATGGTTGTAAGGTAAGAAACTTCTGAAACTTCTCGGCCAGAGTATAGTGATCGATAAAGAAAGTTAGGGAAACTACTGCTGCATTATTGTGTGGTGGTTTATAACCCTGAGTTAATTTACGAGAATTAGATTATGACTAGTTGTTAGATTTTCATAACTGATTCTATTGTCTCAACTTTGGACACTGAGCTTTCCAACTACCCTTTTGCTTACAGAAACTGCAATTATCAAAAGCAACCCTTGTGTAAGGCTTAGACTGATTATTGAAAAATAGTTTGGAAGGAGCTGCTAGCATAGAAGGATTAGAGAGAATGCCCTTTTCAGATAAAGAATGGAGACGTGTTTTTTCAACCAATAGCTCACTTAGAACGGAATCAACAGAGGGAAGTGGGAAGCGATGAAGAATTGAACCTGTCGGTCCTTCAAAATCATTGAAAAGTGTTGTTAAAAACTATATTAATTGTTGTTGCTCTCTATGTTCAATATAGGCATCACATGCTTTTAATTCTGCTGATTCTGTAAGAGCCAATTAATCTCAAAATCTGTCGTAGTAAAATAAAACTCCTGAATACCCATCTTTTGGTGAAGAGCTCATATAACATTCTCCAATTGATATTGTTTTGCAAAATTCAATTGACTAAATAACCTTTCGAGTTGCTCTCATACTTCCTTTGTTGTCTCATACTTTGCCAATCTTGGAACAAAATGCATTTAAGTAAAAATATACATTTGCCAAAGCTTCCCCTTCCTATTGGTTCCTCGCATGAACCATCCTATCTTTGAAACGCAACTTTCTCATCAATGACAGCAAGAAATCAACAATCCTGTGGTAGATTTTTAGCACAATACTTGGCCACAGATATGATTGAAGGATGATTCCTGGCTGTATAAGATTTTTCTTCCATGGCTAACTGTAAAACATGTGCGGAGTGCTTGTAGCGAATGAGGCTAAATAATTGTAAAACATGCCCAAGCACCAGGAGAGCATAAAATTGGGAAGTTGATGAAAAGAGCCTGCATGTTAGAGCTTTAGGCGCGGGGACGCGCCAACAAAAACGCATTGCCTAGAATTCAGCAGCGATGGACAGCGGCAGCCTGGCACGGGCATAGACGAATTCGACAGGCATTGTGTTACAGCTCATGCAGGTCATGGGGGACGTGGCTTAGCATGGACATGGGGCTTAGATCATGGACCTTCTAAGCCAATAGTTGACGCAGCAGAGACTGGCAGTTGGGGCTGCCAGGTGGACACGCAGGACATAGGTAGTGGCAGTTATGGACTCCGAAATTATAGGGACATGGAGGCAGAACATAGGGGCTGAACAGGGGCTACTCTACTGGCTTCCGAGATCATGGGATCATGGGGGATTACTGCCCACTAAGTTCATGGAGATAATGGGGGAGAAAGTGCCCCATTATGTCCTGAAAAATAGGAGATCATGGGGGCTGGCATGTAACTCCCTTAGCTGTCTATAAATAGGCTGCAGAGCCTTTGCTGTGTAGCATGCGATTTCTGTGCATAGCACACTCATATTGTGTAATCCTTTGTTGACGAGATAAATAAAGGTTGAGAGTTATTCTTGTATTCTCGGTGTGTAGTGCATTGCTTGTATTTGATAAATTGTCTGCGAGAAAAGTGGGGGAACCTCTTGGGGGAGTGAAACACTTAGTTGCGTAGGCAAACACGAGTGAAACGTGAGGGAAGGCTGAGTCTAGCTGGGGGCTGGGCTGCCGCACGGGATTATTCGCGGAGCGAAAAATTACCCCGTGACACTGCATCTGAGGTTATCTTGAGTCAAAAAATATGCCAATCATAAATGTATTCAAATCCCACTCTCTTGGATATGTCACGAAGTTGGGCTGCGTAAGTGAATCTTATGCCAACTCCATTCCATCCTCAGGCGTATTCTGATTGAGACATTGCACTCTACTGAGAAGTCATATTTCACCATTTTCTATTTCCACTACAAGAGATTTCCATGAAACTACAAGACAGAGTAGCATTTCCATGAAACTACAAGACAAAGTAGCATCTCCATGAAACTACTGCACTCTTTATGCCACTGTGAAGACAACCAGCACTAAGCAGAGTAGCATAACCCATGTAATCTTTCTCGTACCTTTTTGTTGTCGAATATTACAATGGAAGCGGAACACGGTTTCAAGGGTGCTTCACATAGCTTTGGATTTCCGTTATTAGCAGAACTGCTACACATTGTTGGATGGAATGGAACCAGAGATATCATCAAAAGACATGTTTAGAAGCACTAAGCTTGAAGAATCATTAAACCTCACTTCTGATTGCTTTTAAAATATTATGA
The DNA here is from genome assembly GCA_025169955.1 of Salix arbutifolia. Taxonomy (NCBI): domain Eukaryota; kingdom Viridiplantae; phylum Streptophyta; class Magnoliopsida; order Malpighiales; family Salicaceae; genus Salix; species Salix arbutifolia. The sequence continues at coordinate 25,084,906 of CM045917.1, read as the reverse complement.
AAATAGTGAAAGATTATGATTTGGGAGAATTGTCTTCCTTGATTTATTATCACAGTGTTGCATGTTTATATATTACACAGAGATAGTATTTACAATTACTAAGAGCACTAGTAGATAAGTTCTAACAGACAGAAGAGTTAGATTGCAGCTCTAACAGAGGAGTCCTCATGCAAAACGTCTGTGGCAGAGTCCTCATGCACTATGTCTGGTGTAATTCTTCTAACAGCCCCTCTCAAGCTCATGGGGAGGGTGCGAATCATGAACTTGTCTCTGAGTGTAAGAAATCGAGCAGTGGTCAGCCCTTTTGTAAATATATCTGCCAGTTGAGCATTTGTGTGAATGTATTGGGCTGTGATGTCTTTGGCAGCAATCTTTTCGCGGATGAAATGATAATCAATTTCTATATGCTTTGTCCTTGCGTGGAAGACAGGATTTGATGCTAATGCAAGAGCACCCATGTTGTCAACCCAGAGAGTTGGTGTGACTGTAATTGGAAGGTACAGTTCTTTACATAGCATTCGAATCCAGTAAAGTTCGACAGTTGTGACAGCCAAGGAGCGATACTCAGCCTCAGTACTTGATCTCGCAACAACTGATTGCTTCTTTGCTGCCCATGAAATCAAGCAGGGTCCTAGGAAGATGCCATAGCCAGTAGTTGATCGCCTGTCGTCTGGACTCCCAGCCCAGTCAGAGTCACAGTAGCCATTTATGTGCAGGGAACCCTTTGTAAAGTGAAGGTCATGTTCAACTGTTGATTTAAGATATCTTAGTACCCGTTTTGCTGCCGTGAGGTGTGTAGTAGTAGGAGCATGTAAAAATTGGCAGAGTTGATTCACACTAAACGCAATGTCTGGTCTCGTTAATGTGCAGTATTGTAATGCGCCAACTATATGTCGATAAATTGATGTCTTCAAGTGGATCACCTTCAAATTTTGACATCTTCTTGCCAGACACACATGGTGTTTGATTTGGCTTGGCACCAATCATATTCACTCGATGTAATAAATCCACAATGTATTTTGATTGATGTAGATGAATACCTTCTGTATTTCGATAAACATGAATTCCCAAGAAGTAAGATAGTGGTCCCAAGTCTTTCATTGAAAATGCTTGCTGTAATTTGGCAATGAGTGCAGAGATGGCAGGTTGTGTATTACTTGCAACAATGATATCATCAACATAAATAAGGACATAAATTTGCATATGATCTTGAAGGAACACAAATAATGATGTATCCACAGTTGACTTCTGAAAACCAAGCTCAAGAAGAACTTGTGAGAGACGTTGGAACCATGCCCGAGGGGCTTGTTTCAATCCATAGAGGGATTTGTGTAAACAACAAACATAATCAGGATGAGATGGGCTGACAAATCCTTGTGGTTGTTCCATAAAAACCTGTTCAGTCAACTTGCCATGTAAAAAAGCATTAGAAACATCTAGTTGTTGAATAATCCAATCATAGTGAACCGCAAGAGCAAGTATGAGACGTATAGTGGCAGGTTTAATAACTGGACTAAATGTTTCCGTGTAATCAATTCCATCTTTTTGTTCAAACCCCTTTGCCACTAATCTTGCCTTATACCGATCAATTGTCCCATCTGATTTCTGTTTCAGTTTATACACCCACTTGTTGTGTATAACTGTTTTGTGGGGTGGCCGTGGACATAATGTCCAAGTGCAATTAGATTGCAGGGCATCATATTCTGCTGTCATAGCATCTCTCCAATTTGGGTCTTTTGAGGCTTGTGTGAAGGTGGTCGGCTCAGGTGGAATATGAACTGTATGCAGGGCTTTTAGTGGATGTTTAGTGGAGTGATAAAGCTGAAAGTCAGGGAGTTGTTTGGGTTTGGATGATCCTGTAATGCTGCGTGTGATCATCCTTTGTGGAGCAGGGAAAGTGACCTGTGCAGGTTGATGAATTATGGGGGACAAAGGCTGTGTGGAAATTGGAGGTATTGGTGATGGCAATGTTGACTGATCTTGAAGGAGGAACACTTCATCAATTGGACTTACAGAATGTTGATGTAATGAAGGTGAGGGAATTGATTGAGCAATAGATGGTGAGGGAGAAGGTTCTGCCGAATTGAATGGGGAAGCAGAAGTAACAGATGCTGATGTGTTGGAATTGAATTGTCTGCTTGTGGATGCAGGAACACCAGAAATTAGAGGAGTGGAGAGAAACGTACCAGTTATTTCTGTTTGAGAAGCAAGAGAGGAAGAATTCTGTTGTGGGGGAGTTGCTGAAGATATATCCTTTGCTGGGAATACACACTCATCAAATGTGACATGTCGCGAAATGTAGATCCTATTAGTCAAAGGATCTAGGCACCTGTAACCCTTAGAATTAGAGCAATAACCCAAGAAAATACAGCGTTTACTGCGAAAGGCTAGTTTATGGTCATTATATGGACGCAACAATGGATAACATGCGCAACCAAAAACTTTTAAGATTGAATAATCTGGTTCGACAGTAAATAATTTGGTGTATGGGTTATTATTTTCCAATGTTATTGTGGGTAATCTGTTGATGAGGTAAATGGTGGTGAGAAAAGCATCAACCCAATATGTTTTCGGCAAATGTGAGTGAGCAAGAAGGGCTAGACCAGTTTCTACAACATGACGATGTTTTCGTTCCGCTGCACCGTTTTGTTCAGATGTGTATGGACAAGAAACTCTATGAGCAATGCCATTAGTTTCAAGGAAAGTCTTAAATTTAGAAGAAATAAATTCACCACCCCCATCGGTTTGTAGTTGTTTAATTTTATGGGACAGTAAATTTTCAACTAGGCATTTGAACTTAACAAAGCAAGCAAGGACATCTGATTTTTGTTTTAGTGGAAATAGCCAAGTAAACCGAGAAAAATCATCCACAAATAACACATAATACTTGCAACCATTTAATGATAGTACTGGTGAAGTCCAGACGTCTGAATGTAGAAGTTCCAAGGGAAATTGCAAAATGCGATTAGAATTTTTAAATGGAAGTTTGTGACTTTTCGCTAATTGACATGGCTCGCAGAGTGAAATTGGATGCTGTAAATTTGACACAGGTAATCTAGAGTGATTGAGCAAGTGTTTGAAGACAGTGGTCGATGGATGACCAAGTCTATTGTGCCAAATTATAGCTGGAGCTTTGACACCTAGGAAGGCAACTGGAGTGCGATTTGAAGAGAATTGATTTAGGTACATTGGGTATAGACCAGCTTTACTCGGCCCCTTTAGCAGAATTCTTCCCGTCTGCATATCCTTCACAAGAAAATAACTGGAAGTGAGTTTGAAATAGCAGTCATTATCAGCACAAAATTTTTGAATAGACAATAAATTAGCAGAGGCTGAAGGGCAATGAAGAATATTATTCAAACGAAGTGTAGATGTGGGTGTTTGGATAAGTGTGGAACCAGTATTTGAGATTTTCAAGCCACCACCATTGCCAACAGTCACTGATTCTTCACCTTGATACGGTTGCTGTAGAGCCAAATTGTCGATAGCAGAGGTAATGTGGCTGTTAGCACCACTATCAGCAAACCATGGTTCATTGTCTTCGAAATTTTGATTCTGTGTTGCTTCATTGTCCTGTGGATTTTGAGTATGTGCAGCCATTGCAGCCAATCGAGACGGTGGATGTCGTCCTTGATATGCAAAATCCATTCGATGATAGCAGTCTAGAGCTTGATGATTTGGCCTATTGCAGATTTGACACACAATTCGATTCTTGTTAAAAATCGTGGACTGAGGCTGTTCATCATACCTGGGGAATGCTGGTGAATTTCTGGGAAAATCTGGGGAATTTCTGGGGTATTTCCCAGAAACCATACTGGTATTGTTACCATTTCGTGAAGCATGCTGTGTGCGATGAGGATACGATGATTGCGGCATGCGAGTAGAGTTTCTTGGTTGGCCATATCTCTGCTTTTTGTTGTATCCAGATGATCCACGGTACTGATTAAACAATGCAAATTGGCCAGCCTCAGGTGGAACGGTTTTAGCTTGGTTTTCTAGCAGAGTTTCATAGCTTAGCAGTTCCGATTAGAAATCATAAAATGAGAGGGGATGATCTCGTGTTGCAAATGAGAAAGAAGTGATGAATGAAGTATACTCAGTATTGAGACCTCTAATGATGTAAGATATAAGGTCATCATCATCAATAGACTTGCCTACAGCAGCAAGTTGATTAGCATAACTTTTGGCAGCTTGAACATAATCTGCACAGGACTTGTTACCTTGCTGAATATTCTGAAGTTGTCTCTTCAGGTGTGTGATGCGTGATCGATTCTGAGCAGCAAATCAATTAGCCAATAAATCCCATACTTCCTTTGAGGTGTTTAAACCGAAGACTATGGGTAGAATAGATTCTGATAAAGTAGCATTTAACCAGCTAAGAATATACTGGTCTTTCTTGGTCCATAAAACAAAATTTGGATCCAATTTAGATGTAGGTTGTCCATTCGTATCAACAAGGAATTTTGAAGGACAATTTTCTGAACCATCAACAATACTGAGAAGATCATTGCTTCTTAATACGGGAAGAAATTGTGACACCCAACCGAGATAATTAGAGCCATCTAACTTGACAGAAATAAGATGATTGATGTTGGGAAAAATAAAGGGAACAGAGGCGTCTGTGCTGGAAGAGGCCATGAAGGGACAGAAAAAAAAAATAAAGGTGTTAGCCTAAGGGCTCTGATACCATGAAAGATTATGATTTGGGAGAATTGTCTTCCTTGATTTATTATCACAGTGTTGCATGTTTATATATTACACAGAGATAGTATTTACAATTACTAAGAGCACTAGTAGATAAGTTCTAACAGACAGAAGAGTTAGATTGCAGCTCTAACAGAGGAGTCCTCATGCATAACGTCTGTGGTAGAGTCCTCATGCACTACGTCTGGTGTAATTCTTCTAACAAATAGTTGTTTGATATGAAGCATCGGAGTACTAAAAATTACAGGCTGCTGTTTTTAATCTTGGTATCTAAAAGGGCTTGTCATTGTTATAGGTTCATCAGAATGCTGAAATCTTTCTTCTGTGTGGATTTAATTAACTTTATTGATCCAAAACAATCCGGTCTATTATTACACCTTGAAAATAAAATTCTAAATAATTAGAAAACGTTTTCTTCTCTTAGCAACAATAATATTGTTTCACCTTGAAAAAAAGCTCGGGTTTTTCATCTGATTTCCATCGGTCAATCTATGCTGATGGGATAAAGATCCTTGGTCTCATCTTGACTTTGGAGGGAAAATGAGGAATCGATCCATGGTCCATCCCTTGATCTGCTTCTCTGCACCTCACTGCTTTGAGAGGAAGTGGAGACCTGTGTTTGGCTATCTTGTGATAGAAGCTCGAGGGCTCTGAACCTTGCCTCCTGGTCCGTGCCACCATGGTTGATTATTGGAGCTTTAACTGGAATATTTCCCTCAAGCATTCTCACCACGGAAGACATTAATGGCCTTAGAGAGGGAGATTGGTTGGTGCACAAGAGAGCCAAGTGAAGCATCTTCATTGCCTCTTCTTTCGAGTAGCTTGAACCTAGCCTTGGATCCACAAGCTCCAGAAGGTTGTTTCTCTCATGCAGGACATAAGCCTTCGATTCAAAGTCATGGGGGAAAACTAAGCAGTTAGAATTCATGAAAAAGATAGATAGCTCAAGAAATGTTTAACAAAATCAAGTCCATGTATTTTCCATCAAAAGTAAGATAAAAAAAAGTAGAAGATATATATATTACCCAATCAAGAAGATAAACAAAGTCCTCTTTTGGCCTGTAATTCGTGTTGCTCTTCCCGCTGACAATTTCTAAAGCAACAACTCCAAAGCTGTAAACATCTGCTTTATCTGTCAAGTAACCCCTCATTGCATATTCTGGAGCCATATAGCCTCTGAAGAGAAATTAGAAAGAATCAGAAGAGTAAGGATTGTCCATGAGAAATTGTATGGTGAGCATTTGGTCATGATATAGCAGAGTAAATTTAATATGTAGTTTAGTTCTTCCCAGTAAAATCATACACTACAAGAAATTATAAGTCTGTTTTTTAATTAATATCAACTTTGTAACACTCTATTAAATTGAGAGGTCGACGGGGGGGGGGGGGGGGGGGGGGGGGGGGCTGACATTGTTCCAGCTATTCGCGTGCTTATATGAGTGTTTTCCTCTTCATCAAGCTTGGCTAAACCGAAGTCAGATATCTTGGCATTTAGATCAGTATCAAGCAGCACATTGGTTGCCTTTATGTCTCTGTGCACAATTTTCAGCCTTGATTCTTCATGAAGATATGATAACCCCTTCGCAATACCCAACAATATCTTCTTCCTTGTTTGCCAGTTCAGTTGAAGCTGGTGTTCCTCGGGACCTGAAAAACAAAGATACAGAAGAATAGGGCAAACAGCTCGATCGTATTCTCATTGTATGTGAAGTAGTTCGTCAATTAAGCAAGTACCAAAAAGTGCTCGCGCAAGACTATTGTTTTCCAAGTATTCATAGACTAACAACAACTGGTTTCCCTCGATACAGCAGCCATAAAGCTTCACGAGATGGGGATGTTGCAAAGCAGATATCATGCCTATCTCATTCACAAATTCACGATTTCCTTGTCTCGATTTCGATGATAGCTGTTTAACAGCAATTACAGGACCATCTGACAACACACCCTGAAATCAAAGGCGCAAATTTTAGAATCTTTGAAGATGATGTGCTTTTCTTTTGTAGAAAATTTTATTTTGCAAGCATGGTAGATTTTATTCATGGCCCAAGATATTCCAATGCACACCAAGAGCAAAGCCTAAGTTATATAGTCGGATTATGTTTCCGCGTGCATCACCAAGTAGTTAATAATAAATTGAAAATGCAAGAATACCTTGTAAACTGGCCCAAATCCTCCCTCTCCTATCTTATTTGCAGGGTCAAAATTATTGGTAGCATGTTTGATTTGTCTTAACGTGAAATAACCCGTTTGGAGATCCAGACCGCGAAGTTCTGTTACAAAAAGAGAATCTCAAACTCAAAAGTGTTATAACATACGCACAATCAAACAAGCGAGATACCTGTGCCTTCAGTCCTACCTTTGTTTTCGAGGTCCTTTCCTCCGAGGTAACCTTTCGTTCGCAGCAGTAGCAAAAACAGCGCAGCAAGCACACATGAAGCAGCTACAATGCCGATTACAGCTCCGGCTGATAATCCTCCCTTCTTCAAGTCTACAAGTAGTGAAAGAAATAGTTAGATGAGAAGTTCGTGGGTTGAAAATCATTAAAACTTTGAAGATTCCATGACTTACATGGTGTCACTGTGATGGCAGATATGAGTGGTCCATGGACACCTCTTTCAGGAACGAAGGTAGTACCTTTGCCTGCCCAATATAAGTGTATCTCTAGTGTGCTATCGTTAACAATTATATTATCAAATACCTCCGTGGTGCCAATGCCAACTCCGCCAGCTTTCTCAGCAATATTGAAATTCTTCCGAAGTGTGATACCCTGCGCCAAAAAGTTCAAATTATAACTTCAAAAAGTTTCAAACAGTAGTATAAAATCTTTTCATTGGCATACTAAACTTGTTGGGGACCAAACAAAACACATGGTAGGTAGGCCTCATGAGGAAATATAGAAATTAAAATCATAAGAAACAAACAAAATCTTAGACCAATATGCATGCTTTTTGAAAATCATTTTGCTTACTTGAATTGATATATCAAATATGCGCCTCCCAAGGCTTCTATATGTCTGGTCATTAGAATACATAATTTCCGCGAAGTGAAGCTGCACTTTATACTTTCCCTTTGCCAAACACAGGGCATAGTACTTGAGTGATTGAGGAGCAAGGCGAGCAGTTTCATAAACATCTTTCACATTCAGATTAAAATCATTTTTTGCTAAAAATGGACCTGTATTACTACTTTCCAAATAAATCCCAGTAGTGCTATAACCCCATTCTTCTTGTGAAAAGAAAAATGATGCTGGCCCACCATCAGTTGGGTCGGCTACATATGTATCATCATTAAAAGGCACACTGCCCCCACCACAGTTTATGAACAAGGAACGATCTGCAGAACAATCAATATCTTTCAACAGGGCAGTAAACATGGTGATTTTATGTAATGACTCTTTCATAGAGCATCAGTGCTGTGTGGTTTCTTTCATGCTTACGTTCAGGGTTTTGTTTGCAAGGAAGGCCTTTCGTGAAGCACCACTCATCAGTACTAAAAGACAAGAATTCAAGCTGTCACCAATTCATGGTTCCAGAGTTTTCACAAAGCATCTCAGTGAAAGAGGAACTTACTTGTTATTTGATAAATAACTAGAAACTAAGTTCCTGTTGAATTTTAAAGTAGAATAATGAGCAACATGAGACAAACTAGGAAGAGAAAACAAATAATGAGCAAAATAATGCTTACAATTTTTTCTGCTGTTGGCATCCACCAGAAGCTGGCCTCGTAAAATTGCTAAAATTGTTGTAGGACAGATCCCTGAAATAGATTTTCCATGGTATGGATAATACAGTTCTTGATTGGTGAAAAATGAAGATTGACGTATTTCTTGTATGACGGGACACAAAAGATTTCTGAAAATTCTATCAGAGTATGAATAACATGGTAACCAAATAGTAATACAAAGATTGATAGCATCATTGTCGACTCACACTTGCTTCCTGTTGTTCAATGCCCAAGGAGGCACTTCTCCAGTTAGTAAGTTGTTGCTCAGAAATCTACACATATATTATAAAAGAAGTCAATCAACAAGTTGGCAATACGAGAAGAAAATTAATTAATTAGTTAAGGTCCTATGTGTTTCAGCATGTGCACGTATTGACTTACACCGTTTTGCTTTCCAAATTCTTGAAGATAGAGATATTGCCTGTCAACCTGTTGATGCTCAAATCTCTGTAAAGAAATATATACAGATTAATGAAATCTTAACATTGTAGATTGTGGCTCAGGTTTCAAGGAAATGGTGAGAGAATCCCAAGTCCTAACTGTGCGAAAATATGACAAAGGAGTTCAAATTTGCCATCCCTGTTTCATAAATATGCACAACCTATGGCAACTCTCTCTTATTTCTACAAAAATAAATAAAGGGATCAGCTCATCGCTAGACCATTCTGATGCACTTTACTTTATCCATCTTCAATCGAAAGCCAAATGATGGAATAAACTTATGTCAATCATTTGCCTCTTTTGGTTTCTTTGAATTCAAAGTAACATCTGTAGGGAAGAAGTACAATCCATGAAATTAAGCATTTCCACAAGGATAACTGTTAGAAAAACTTACAAAATATTCAAAGACGACATATTTGCAATGTAGTCTGGGATTGAACCAGTAATTAAGCAATTTCTCAGAATGCTGTCGCAAAATTGTGAACAATCATCAATTTACTATAGTTAAGGCAATCCAAAAGTAATTAGAAAGTCTTTTCAATACATAGGAATCTTGATCAGGGTTATTCAACTCACAGATTTGACAAGTTTTTCATGGCCTGTAGATTAGGCAAAGTTGAACTTGATCCACTCAAGTCGGAAATTCTCCTGGAAGAGAAAAATCGGTTACTCATGCGTATGAACTTTCTTAACAGAAAAAGGGCAGAAAATTGAAAGATGATTGGAAAGCTACAGGAATGAATGAACTTGTTTGTGCTCACAGAGATTCTAAACTTGTTAGCTGTGAAATGTTAGATGGAATAGGACCCTCCATGGATGTTCCTTGCAAATCCCTGAGAAAGAAGGTGAAGCTGTTAGGAATGCGAAATAGAAACGAAATGAGATTTAAATTAACTTGTCCTAGAGGATACCATGAGAAGATAAATGGACAAAAACTAATTACTCACAATCTCGTAATATTGATCCAGTTCCCGATAAATTCAGGTATCTTCCCTGACAGTTCACTTCCATCTATCCTACTGCAGGAGCATATGAAACAGATGGATGCTTAAGCTCAGCATAGTATGTACTATAAATAAAATTGTGACTTACAAATCATTTAAACTCTTTAAATTGCCAAATGTGTCTGGTATTGTTCCTGTAAAATTGTTTGAGGAAAGAACACTGCAGAAACAAGAAAAACAAATTTCAACTTCCTCTAAAATCACTAATAGGTATCAGCACCATAAATAAAAAAATGAGATTGAATGTTACGGGACAGACAGACACATCAACAAGACATGGTATAAAGTATATCTATGAAGGCATCTGTCTTACAGTCTTCTTAGTCTTGTCAAATTTCCAAGATCTGGAGGAAGAGACCCTCCCAGCAGGTTATCTTCCAGGACCCTGCAAGCTTGTCAAATTCAAGATTTAACGTTCTAGCTTAGTGTTTAATTTAAGAAGTTCGTTTTGTGACTTACAGCTCCTCCAGGGTGGTAATGTTGCCTATTTCCGGTGGAATTGTACCGCTGAGACGGTTAACGATGAGAGACCTAAGACATGAGAGAACAGGTTAACTTGTACATGAATCGCTATATCGGGATATAAAACCCCCCTCAAATATACAGAATGCACGAAAAAACTTACAAAATCTGAAGTTTAGGAAGCTGTCCAAGTCTTGCAGGGATTGTTCCATTAATATAGTTGCGAGTCAGATCACTGTCCAACGAAAAATGCTTCATCTTAGTCATTCTGTAATTCCTTATAGTTTACAAGTCACTGTTTCTCTTAGCCACTCGGACAAAAACCTATCCCCGTTTGAATCATCATAAAGCTTTTATTTGTTTTAATAAATTAATTAATTAAAATCCTCTGTGAAGGTGCCAGGAAATGTGAAGAAAAGAAATCCAATTGATCTCTGTTCAATAATGATATTAATGAACTTGACTAAGAATCGTGGAAAATGCACTCGTCACTTACATTTCAAGCAGTTCGGGAAGGTCTCCTAGTTCCTCTGGTAGAACTCCATTCAAATTAAGACCTTTCACTCTTCTGTCAAAAACAAAATATAAGAATTAGTAGTACATAAAAAGAAAAGAAATTGGAAAGTATCGATCACCGTTGTATAGACTACACAGAGACTCTTCTCTCCATTCAATATTATTTTTACTCACTAGCTGTTGCAGAACACATTTTTGCTGGTGTTTTATTTATTAAAAGAGTAGCATAAATTCATATTTAAAATAGAAAAACGTATCGCCATCACCATGAACTTGTTAAAATAAATATATAAAATAGAAAAGTAGAGTTGTATTCTACACTTTCACGAAACATCAAATTTATTCTGAAAATTATATATAAATCTCATGGTTTTTGCAGGGGGGAAGAATTACAATTCTTGAATATTTCATATATATATATAAACATACATGTTAGTGACATGACAAACGGAGTCATTCTCGAATGTACAGTTGCATTAAACAATGCTTTGAGTTTTTTTGTCGGTTGTGGTGTAGTTCCACCACTCTGCCTTATCACAAGAAGTTTGATCGATGGTGACCCAATTGCTGATATTCAACTTCTCGGATATGTTTTGAAGCGTTTGTACTGTTACATACAATTCAGGAATCCATAAAAACAATAATAATATTAATATTAATTATCCATAAAATATTGTATGAAGGCCTTGCTAAAACACAACGAGATAATAATAATAATAATAATAATAATAATAATAATAATAATAATAATAATAATAATAATAATAATAATAATAATAATAATGACAATAATGTCAAATTATATTTTTCAGCAAATTAGTTGGATAAGCATCACTCTTAATTGGATACCCAACAACGTTTGAGACATTTGACAAAAAAAAAAAGAAGTAAGAACGTATGCTTGATCCATTTGCATTTTGGCATTTCATTGATTTATTTTCATGTTTGTTTCTGTTAGTTTAAATAATTCCTCAGTGTAAGACTTGTTAAATCGTGGGTGGTTAATTTTCCTTTCTATCTCAGTGTAAGATTATTTATTAGCCACAATAGTTGTCCAGTTTAATAAAGATTATCCTAGCCTTCGTGCAATCATACTTTGCAAAGCTCTCTGTCATCTCTTAATTCTAACATGTTTGACATCAGAACTTGCAAAAACATTCAGCCACGCCCCTTCATATCTATTGTTCAACCAAAATGACAAAATGCTTTATTTAAATTTTCAAATTATTTCTTTTATTTATATTTTTTTGAAATTGTTCTTGTTCTGATTAATTCAAATAATTAGTTACAATAATTTATATTGTACCAATTTTAGTTTATAATTACATCAAAGAATATCTTTAACGGTATATTTTTTATTAACAACTTGCATTCATGTGTGTATATGTATTAGTTAGATTAAAATCTAAGCATTATTTTCACAAGTTTTAATTTAAAAAACTCGACAGAATCATGAATTTAAATATAAATAAAATATAATTCATGGTGTCAAAGTGTTTCATTCTATTATAGAATTTTGATTGCTATATGTTTTGTCTACAAATATGCCTAAAAAATGAGATTCCATGTCGTTTTTATTTTTTATTCGGATGATTTTTTTTAAGTGATTTCATTGTTATATGGTTTTAAAGTATATGTTAAGGTGTTTATTAGGTATTTTAGGGTAAAATAGGTTGAAAAACATAATATCAACATCAAAATCGCACTCCTAGGATTTCCGACAACCATAATATGGTCAGATTTTGGCAGTAACAAGTGATGTGTCTCCTACAATTGTTTTTCGAATAAAAAAAGACGAACGACATATCATTCATCATTTTGAAAATTAATTAAACAAGGTTTTGGTGTGTTAGGCTTTCCTATGGATCACATGTTTACTTCTTTTTTTTTTGCAAAAAGGCTCACATTTTTCTCTTTGGTTTTTTTATCTTTTCAATCTCATTTTTAATATTTGTTTCTATTTAATTTATTTGGTTGATTTTGCTGTTACCCAATTATGGACCCTTTTTTTTAGAATTTTATTTTTTATATATATACATAAAAAAAAAACTCTTTTCTTTTCTAATCGAAAGACCTTTTTTAGTCCAATTTAGGCCTTGAATTGTAAGAAATTCAAATCTAGGGTTTAATTTGTAATTTTAAAAATGATTTGGTCTAATCATAAGTTTAATTACATAAAATTAAAAGTTTGTTGGCCAATTGAGGGCCAAATTGCACAATCCAAAAACCAAGGACCAAGCTGGAAAAGGCGCGTAAACATAGGGGCCATATTTAATATGAACCATGGACCAAATCAAAGAAATTAAAAGTTTGTTGGTCAATAAAGGTCAAATTGTACAAATTCATAACTAAGGACTATAATGAAAATGGCGACCAACTTACGAGTTGAAATTTTAGTGTGACAGGGATAAAATTGAAAGTAATTGAAAGTTTAGAGGTAATTAGGAGTGTAATCATACGAAATTTTAAAAGTATGGACTTCATTGAAATTATCCAGTATCTCAATCTAAAAACCCTAATCCCTATAAACAACGCGTCATTCAGATGTAAAGAAGAAAGGTGGATGACATGTCATTAAGACTATGTTTTGTTTGTTTTGGTTGATCGAGTTGGCAACTAGATATGATGCTTCTAGTCTAATGCCCTGAATTATAGGTTTAAAAAGTTAGCACTTGTTGATATTATTATATTTTTTTACTTATCTTCATGTCGCTTTGTGATAGAATGCTTCAAGTCTAATTATACAGGTCATGAGTTTAAAAAGTTAAACACATATTGATTTTTTTATGAAAAAATAGGTTTTATAATTTTTTATATTTTTTCTATCAAGTTATTTCAATTTTATGATATATTTTCTTAGGTTTTGTTGTTTATTTTATTTCATCCTTTTATGTTTAATAAACTAGGAATTTAAATACATTGTTGGTTTTTTTTAGAAAAATTATCGTGATCATTTTTTAATATTATGTCCTTTTCTTACAGTAAATATTTATTCTTTTTCCTTTATATGTCCTGGGGGGGGGGGGGGGGGGGGGTCACACTGCGGTGTAGATAGCTAGTTAAAGGCAAAGAGCCATACAACGTGTGCAGTAAATAAACCAGAAAGGTTCCGCCAAAATTGTCTATTATCGAAAAGTTGCAATAACTGCTTTGATGACGTCGACATACCATATTATTATTATTATTATTATTATTATTATTATTATTATTATTATTATTATTATTATTATTATTATTATTATTATTATTATTATTATTATCACTCCTCACAAATAATTGTTGAAATAGAGCTTCAGAAAGAATATTTCAAGCCAACTTGGAAGAGAGTGGATGGACTAATCTCCACTCTCTCTCTTCGATCAACACTATTCTTCATTTTGATTTGCTTAACTGTAATTAGAGATCGTCAATAACTCTAAGCTTACTTCATCTTTGATTTTATACAGACTGCTACATGGATAACAAGGGAAACTAATACACACACATAAATATTTCTTATGTATATTTATAAGTTTTCATGGAGATCATTTTTATTTTATAAAATATAATTAATAAATATATCTTATTTGTTTGTTTAGATTTCTGATAATAAAAACCTTGACCCAAAGTGTAATTTAATAATTTATGTAGGTTATTTTCCAGGAAAAAAGGAAGTTCCAATCACACTAAAGAAAAAGGTGAGGTTATTGAATTGTTAGGAGTACGTACGGACCTTCATGGAGTGGCAAGAGTGGAGTGACTCCTAGAGCATGAGATCCAAAGCTGTCCCCAACAAAGCAATTCAGCGCCACAAATCCAAAAACCAAAACAGATGAGGTCTTCGACAGTAGTGATGGCCACAACGCCATGTTCAAGCATACGCAAAGCACGACTCCTTCTCTTGGTAATGGCTGTTTTTTCTGGGAAAATCTTGGAATGACGATTCGAAGAACAGCAGACCACCAGTCGTTCAACGAGAGAAACAGTCTGTCTGTGTATTCTTTTCAATAATGAGAGTCGGGTTGCCTGAGGGAAAGAGAAAAGGCGATTTTCAAGATGATCAACAGCAACACGGTTTGCTTTAATTTGCTTGTGGAAATTGTTGCCGTGGTTGGCGAAACATGAACGTCATTTATAGAGCGATTGAAAGAGAGAGAGCTGCATGAGGATAATGACGTCGGAAAGTCCTATGTGGCAGCTGGAGATAAATCAATGACGACTCGAAAGAAAAGGATGAACTTTGTTTTCCATCTTATAAACTTATCAACTCCACACCTTTTCTTAACAAAAATTTAATTACGCTTTTTTCAGTGTATAAAACATAAAGAATATTATAGATCAATAAGATGCAATTAACAATTTATACAAAAAAATTTAGAATAAATAATTCCTTCACAAATGGTAAATTGAAAAGTTCTTTGTAATTTTCTCGTTCTCATGTTGGAATTTCTTTTCTACACAATTTATTATTTTTGTATTAAATTTATTATGGTTCCTTGACAGATATAATATCTTATTAGATTTTTTTTCAATTTCATCATTTTGTATTAAATTATTTACCCTTCAGCTTTGTCATTTTCTAACTTTTCTTACTATTTGGCTATTTCAAGAGTAAGCTCGTAAAGTTAATCGATATTTGCACAGAGATTCTTTAATGTTTTTTTATTGAACTTTGATTTTTTTACTAGGTTATCCTTTTGAATTATGTTTTTTTATCCAGATCTTATATTGTAAGTTTGTCAAGTTATCTTAAGCTAACTTAGGTGTTTTTGTTTAACATTGTATTTTTTGAGTTTTTTTTTCATCTTTAACATTATGTTATTAGACCTTGAATTTTATAATTTTTTTATTTTCCTTTTTAAGGTTCTTTTGGTCTCATATTTCATATCATGTTTTAATTAGTTTAACCTAGGCCATATTGGATTATTTTTGCTTGAATATTTTGTTTTTAGCATTGGAAAGAGTTTAGCTTGGCATACGATGTAGCGTAGGCTACCTATCAAGTATGAACTAAAAGAGTTGATGATTTTCCTATTCATTATTGTTTAACCAGACTTATTGTCATTATGGATTTCAAAAATTAATTTAGTCCTTGAACTTTTATTTTATATAATGGAGCTCTTTTGATCCCAAATTAGCATTCGATTACATATCTTTTAAGAGTAAATATTGAATTAAAAGACACAACTAAAGTGAAAAAAATAATAAATAGGTGACAACTTTGAAATTCATTTAAAACGTTCATTTTAGTATATTGTCTTTTTTAGATACTAGGAAAATTGGTCCCTCTAATTTTCAAAAATTAATTGTGGTACCAAACTTTGTTTTATTTTATTTTTACAATTTTTGTTTTGTGGAGGAGAAAAAGGGCTAGCTAGATTTCAGCGTAGAAAGAGAAACAAGTTCAAAGCTGGCCAAATAGTGTTTTTCATAGTTTTTTTTTTGTTTTTAAAGTTTATTGTTTAATTTTACAATATTAATCATATATCTTAATTTGATTGTTGGATCGGGCTAAAATTATATGAGAAGTCTCTTGAAATATTATTATATCTTAGGTTTAAAGTTTAGGGAAATCGAAGCTTAGAAAGGTCTTGCGAGACTATCAATGATATTCTTGTAATATTATTCAAATTCAAGATTTTTTTAAAGGTTTTTTCTTTTTCTTTTTTAGATTGGAATTTTTTTTCAATTTTATCATTCAATAAAAAAATTATTTATAATTGAGCTTTATAATTTGTTTTGATTTATTTTATTTAGGGTTATTATGATCTCATGATTAGGGTCATGGATTTAAAATGTTAACTCGAGTGGACCTGTATTTATCCAATATGTTGTTATCTCAATATTTTTTTTTAAAATATGTCATCTTGAATTATTTTATTAATTCAAACTATATTTCTACTAGTTGTTTTTTAGAGTCAATCGGGTCATATCAATCCAACTCTTAGTTTTTATTTATGTTTGAAATTTAAATTATATACTTTTGAATTAATTTATCTTTAGATTTGAGTTAAAATTATTTTTATTCAATTAATATTTTAAATTGTATGTATGTATGTATAACAAGACATGCTTGAAATGACAAATTGAAATACTCCACAACTAAAATATATTTTTCTAATTAAAATAAATAAAATTGATAATCATGATGATAACATATTACTTTTACCATCTCATAAGGTTCTTTTATACAATGTTCAAAGTCTCAAAACCATCACAAATGTATTAGTATAATTTTGTAAAAAAGTTTACTTAACAATGTCACTTTGACTTTCTTCAGAGTCACCGACAAGAGGAAGTGTCTAAGTTTTACATGACAGTCAAAGTTTTACATTTAGTCATTGGGCATCCTCGCTATCCATAAATTTAATTCTGTAAAGTCGTTAATATGTTTATAATTCAATTATTTTGTGCATTTTTTTTTCTTTTTAAATTTATATGGCATCTGGGTTACCCAATGGAAGTAATTCTCCTTTTTAATATAATAATGAAATAAATTTAAATTATTAAAAAAAAAAAGCCATGGTTTTATACGTGGTTTTGTTATTTTATTCATATTTAAACGAAAAAAAGAAAGAAAGAGGGTAGCATGATAGTTGACTTGGCTTACTGCATCACCTTCAAAGTACATTCTGTCCCTTTCACGTTCAAAGCAAGTCCCTCGATCTCTCTTCTTCCTTTCTTCAACACTCCACACAAGACTTTCCATCATCATTTCCCACTGCAAATTATTCCCTTATTTGTATCAAGATTAGCTATATTCTCTCTCGAATGTGAAGGTTGATAAACCGACGATTATCATTTCCTTCTCGAGGCTTCTTTTTGCTTCACTCATTGCGTTTGGCCTCGCAACATATCCTCTTGGGGCTGCTGTTTTGCCCGCTGATGAAGGTATGCTCAACGCAAGATTGGGATGATTTTAGAGTTTTTTTGTTTTATTTTCTTTCGGCTGTATGTTTTCCCAGCAATCATAGCTGTGCAGATGAAGCTCTTCGATTTAATTACATATCATTATTCTGGAATATAGTTTAATGTTTATTAAATATGGTTATTTTAAAAATCTACAGTTAAAGCTCTACGTGACATAGCAAAGACGCTGGGCAAGACAGATTGGAATTTCAGTGCCGATCCTTGCGGTGGTCAATGGGGGTGGGCTAATCCAAATGCAGTGGAAGGGAGTGAAAATGCCGTATCCTGCAACTGCACCTTCTCAAATGGCACCATCTGCCATGTCACCAGCATGTAAGCTCTCTCTCTCTCTCTCTCTCTCTCTCTCTCTCTCTCTCTCTCTCGCTCGGGGATCATATCTGAAAGTCTTTTGTTAGAAGCTGCGGATTAATTATCCCAGCTGGCCAAACTCTACCTCTGCAGATTATCCTCATCCTCTTAGCTACATGGTAATAGTTTACCAACAATAATTTATATTTATTATATATTGATAGAAACTTTACCTTAAAAGGATAAATTGCTCTTGAAAATTGTTCATATGCAAGTTATGTGGGAGATAATTTGAAGATATTATTGAACTTGCTACAAACCTCGATATATATATATATGTGTTAAGGAACCATTTCACCTAAAAACTTAAATTTATAGGCGAGGCCCCATAATATGATTTATATTATTCTCTAACACACCCCCTCAAGTGAAAGCCCTTTGGGCTTGAAACTTGCACACAGACCCATTACCTTGTGCTTGATTTTTATCAAATAGAATAGGGGTGGTGAGATTCAAACTCATGACCGCTGGGTCAACAAGGTTCTAATACCAAGTTAAAGAATCATCTCACCTAAAAGCTTAAATTTATAGGTGAGACCACAAAATATGATTTATATTATTCTCTAACAATATATATATATATATATATATATATATATATATATATATATATATATATATGAGGCCCATTATAGTTGAAATAATAATTGGAAAAGCATTGAAAATTTGAAGTATTTTTAACATTATTGTTTTTTTTTTAAATAGATAGAGAAGGAGAGAGGGTATATATAATATTCAATTGAGCCTACTCAACTATATAATATTATGTTATATCCTCTGAAATGAAGCTATTCATCTGCGTTTCCAGGAAGAAGACAAACAAGAAATTAAGATCCCAATAATCAAGACATGATAGATGTCAAGAGTTGAACATGGGTTGTGCACGAAAATCCCTTCTAAAAGCTACAAAACTTAAATTTCTTTCTTAGAATAAGTAAACTAGATGCTAAATCCTGTGAGCTATACCTCCTCTAGTCCACGTAACTAATATTACTAACTTTATAAATCCAGCAACTGGCTTTTCTTTTATTTTTTGGGCTACACCCAAACAAAGAAGTGCATTGACAAGTCAAAATCGCCGTACAATACAACGTGGGCATGTGTAACGTAGGCTGTGTTTAATTAAAAAAAATAGAAAAAAGTTGACACGACAAAAAAGAGGACCGCGTAGACGACGGCCCAGTGGCCAAGTTGTGTAGTAATGAATTATGGTTGGTTGGTTGGTTTGTTTGTTTCCATGTTTTTATTTTTCTGTCACAGCCATCGATGTGGATTAGATTGCAGTCATACCTGAGGGCAAGTGTTGACTTTTAGATGTAAATGACAACACTTATGATGGCATGTATTATATGCTATATGATTTCTTTAATTTTAAATTTTATTTTTGTTTTTAAATCATTTTAATATTAAATTTTATTTTTGTGTTCTTAAATGATTTTGACATGATGATATCAAAAATATTTTTTAAAAAATAAAAAATATATTATTTTAATATATTTCCAGACAAACAAATTAAAAATAATTTCAACCAAATCACTTCCAAATATATACTTAAAAACATTTGAATCTATATAATTGGGTTATTTTTTTCTCATTTGATAGAAATTATTTTTTCATTATTCTTCCTTAAAAAGTAAATAATTGTCATACTAGGTTTGTTTGAGCCTCTTTATTTTATGTTAGATCATCAAAAATTTATTTGACAATGTATTTTAAAAAAAAAAATTGAAACAATCTAAAAATATTTTTTTATTTTTTATTTTCAATTAAAAAAATAGTATTTTTGAATCATTTTGTATGTTAATATCAAAAATATTTTTTTTAAAAATAAAATAATATTATTTTAATATATTTTTATATAAAAACTATTTTTAAAAATAACATCATGTCATCAACTAATCTCGCAAGCAATAACAACCACGGAATTCCCAAATCTAAACCGTTGGCTTGGATGATCACTAGAATTTAGAAACTTTTTGTCAAGGACAAGAATTTTATTACACTGACTCATGATTTAAATATCTCCAACGACTCCGTTCTGGGTACAGCTAGTGAAAATGCTGACAGGGCTCGTGTTGACGTTTCGACCACACATGGTATGATATTAACGTTGTAGCTAGCTTCTTTCAACTTGGTCTTCTTGTTTTCTTTTTATTTGATTAATAAGATTACTTATTTTGTTTATATATATAAATTCATACGTTCTTAGATCCATTTGTTTTGCATAAAGCCTTTTCAATTTTTTCTGTCATTAATTCTGGAAAATATCTTTTATATTTATTTTCTATAAATTATCATACGGGAAAAAAAGAGTCACTTAAAAATAGTTTACAGTTAACCTTTAAACTCAGCTCAATGGCTAAATAATATTTTTTATTTATGAAGTTCCGTATAATATTCTACAAATAATAATAATTTATAATATAATTCAATTATTTCAACTATCATTAACATCTACTTTCTTTTTATTATTATTATTTTTACCCTTACCACGACCACCCTTTCTTTTCTTTCACTATCATCGTGGTCACCTCATCAATATCTCCTCCATCACCATCATTATTAAAATATATCTAAGAATTTTAAGAGAAAACATTTTAATATTTTACACAAATAAATAGTTTGAAACTTAATTCATGGGGATACTAAATCATAGTTTAAGGATGTGTTTGACATTGTGTTTGAGGTTTAAAAAAATCATTTTCATGAAAAATATTTTTAGCTGCGGTTTATAATTGAAATTGAAGTATTTGGTTAAAACTATGGTTGATGAAAAATAATTTTGTGTGTTTGGTTACCATGTTTTTCATATTGTTGTCAACTTGTGAAATTACTTTAAAAGACACACATATATTTTTTTTAAATATTGTAGATTTAATAATCATAATAATAAAATATAATTAATAATTCAAGTAAATTAGACACTTGTTTTTATTCTCCTATCAAAATACTTGTAATTAATCATGAACTAAATCCATATGTGAATGCCTCTGCGATCTCTTGTTATTTGATCTAGGAACAACATCTGAAAAAATATCATTAAGAACAACATCTATGATTCATACTAATTTTCAGGATCTCTATCTACATACTGTAGAGATATAATTTCAAGGCCAAATTCAATTGCAAGTTTTTGATCCATAATCAATCGAAAAGCAACAGGGTTATGGAGTGAAACGAAGTCACACGTCTTTTCCTTTCATCAGACTGATCTCTACATTTTTTAAAAAAAAATATGATTTTTATATATTTTAAAAATCAGGTTGGGTCTGACCCAACTAAATGAGTCGGCTCAAAGGCCCAACTCTGCTAAAATTGGGTTGGGACGAGGGCAGGTCCAACCCGGGAGTATATGCTAAAATAAAAATGGCGTGCTGCTGGTTCACATCTTGCGTGAACAGTGAAGTGAATTATTCTATTATGTGAATAGTTACATGTGAACAATAACATGGTCGGCGGTGACGAGAGGCTCAACTGTCTATATCGACGGGTAGAGGAGGCCAAGATGATTCTTCATGTGGTGGTGGCGTCGAAAATGGTGGTTTATGGTGGCCAGGAAAAGCGTTGAAAAGTTGTTGCTGCTGTTGTTGCTGCTGTCGGGGCTTGCTGCTGCTGGAGGTTACGATGGAGCTTATGGCGTGTAGGAGAAGCTATCGGTGCTGAGGAGATTGCTAATGTATGAGAGAGAGGGAGCTACCAGTGACTATGGAGAGAGAGAATGTCGGCTAATTATGTAGAGAGAGAACATCGACTGACTGTAGGGGAGAGAGGGAGTTGTGGTGATTTTGCCGGTGCGAACATAGCTGTCGGTGATTCACTTCGTGTCCATGAGTATGCAAGATGGAGGTTGAGCCAGTGAGAGAGAAGAGAGAGACGTGTCATGGATGCAGTGACCTGCATTTTGTGAGAAGCATCTTATAGCTGCTTCTCCAAAACTGAGGTTCGACCTCAGTTTTGGGTGGGTCTCACGGTCTAAAAAATTGTGGTGCACCTTTTACCAAACACCGATAACACTGCATTTCCTCCGAACACAGGTAGAACCTCAATATCAAACGGCCACTTAATGTCACAAAACCCAATTCAATTGACATAAATGTTTTATTTAAAAAAAAAGTGAAGCGAAGTTGTTTTTAAAAAAGTAATTGGTTTTTTTTCTTTTTTTGATTAACTAAATGTTTGGAACAGCTTGCACACCTCGACTAATTCCACGAGTCTTGAAGTTAACGACTATATAAACTTCAAGTGACCATCATATTAGCAATCATAAAGCTCGAACCTGAGACTACACGGGTTAATCTATTTGGTCACCTATTGGATGGTTAAGTTATTGGTCTTTTTTATTAAGTCGTAGGTTAATCTATTTGGTCAACAAGATTAAACCAAATTAATTCTAGATTTTTTTTTTGAGATCCAGCTCAAATCAAGAGATGGATTGAATTAAGTTTTTGAATCAGTTTATTAAGTTATACATTTAATAACCGCGCAATACATATGTTTGTGTGTGTTCTACATGTCGAGTACTATAAATTTGCAATAATGTACATATTACAATAATTTGAATCAATGTAGAATTTTGTTAATTATTTAAAATAAAGCTTAAATTCTTTATATAATTTGTTGAAGCACAGAGTTCTGAAGACCTAGAATCTTCAAGGCAGTCTTCCACCGGATTTAAGCAGGTTCCCTTACCTCCAAGAAATGTAAGCATTGCCTCTTAAATTCTTTACCAAAATCGTCCCCTTTAAAAACGACCTGAATATCACAATGTCTGTAACACTTACAGTGAATTCTCACGGAACTACCTCAACGGTAGCATCCCTCGAGAATGGGGTGCCACGCAAATGACTACCATGTACGCTACTTTTTTCTCTCAATATACATGTATGAATTCTTGAATAGTATTTAGCTATACATGGCATTAACTAAAAAAATGAGTTTTATTCAGTTCTATGGTAGGAAATCGATTTACCGGTCCAATCCCCAAAGAAATTGGAAACATCAACACTCTTGTAAATTTGTAAGATAAATAAGAACGATCCTTTTCTCCTTTAATTTATTTACCAGGTACTAGTTTCGGTGGATATAATGTTTTGAGTGAAATAACCATGCAGCACAGTTGAGTTTAATCAGTTTTCAGGAGTTTTGCCACCGGAACTTGGAAATTTATCTCGCCTGGAAAAATTGTAAGACCTTTCACAACAAGTTTGTGTGCTATCCTGATTGTTTTATGCAATTTTAAGCTCCCGGTAGTTAATTACATCTTGTAAGAGCTTTGCTGGAAAAACCTGTTAGAATGATATTCCATCATTGTTTTTGCTTTGATGTTGTAGGCATTTAACCTCGAACAATTTTACTGGACAGTTGCCGGCAGCATTTGAAAAGCTAACCGCACTGAAGGATTTGTAAGTTTTTGAAGTAGTGTTGTTATGATACAAATTAAATGTTAATGGCATGATTTTTTATATATTGTTTTCTTTTTGCAGCCGAATTGGTGACAACCAATTCACTGGTGAGATACCGAATCTCATTCATAATTGGACAAACCTACAAAAACTGTAAGATTTTCGATGGTTCATAATTGTATGAGTTATTTTACAGTTTGTGTGGCCTGTCAGATTATTTACTTGAACCAATATTTGACTACATGATAGAGTGATACAAGGCAGTGGTCTTAGCGGGCCGATCCCACCAGGCATTGCTGTTCTGGAAAAGATGACTGATCTGTGAGTAAAGCTCTGTTGGTTGATAACTTTCATAATAAAAGCTCTTATCCTTGACCGTGAATGTATGCAAGAGAATCAGTGATCTGCAGGGAAATGGAACTGGAGCCCCATTCCCGCCATTAGCTAATATGACAAAACTTAAGACATTGTGAGTTAGATGTTGTCTTATCAATCATCATGAGGTTAGTTTTTTGCTTTGTTGTTTCTTCTTTATATGATTCTGAAAATTAATGTTTATGTTGCAGGATACTGAGGAGTTGCAATATTATTGGACGAATACCTGACTTTGTTGGTGAATTATCCAGCTTGACAACCCTGTCAGTTCCTTCTATCATCTTTTTTCAAGTGTTTGTATATATACCTCTTGTTTGTGGAATTCACAAGGACTTACTGTAAGACTGATAAGATCATATATAAAATTTAGCAAGAAAATATTTCTATATGGAAATTGATTCCTCATTTTGGCTCCACACTTGCTTCTTCATTCTCTAATAATATGCAGCAATGTTTTGAGCTCTCCTTATGATTTCTTTGCAGAGACCTCAGTTTTAACAAACTTGACGGGGAAATTCCAGCCAGCTTTATTGGTGTAAGAAAAGCAGATTACATGTAAGCAAATGGTTTTGAGTTCTCCTTAAATTTAGCTTGAAGATCCCGAGTAGTTCTCATATTTCATACCAAGTCTTGCAACTGCTGTATAAGCTACAGAAATCCACTTTCATTGATGCACAGCTTCTTTTCAGATATTTAACGGGGAATCAGCTAAATGGAACCGTACCAGCCTGGATAATTAAGAATGGAGAATCTGTGTAAGGTTTCTTTTCCTGTCTAGATTTATTTCTGATAATTCTAAAAGTTATTTATTTAGTTTTACAAATAAGCTACAGAATTTACCATATGAGGACCACAGTTCCATACCATCCATAGATTGTGTTCAGAAGATAATAAACTTGGTTTGGGGTTTCTAGCAAAGTGAATTTTTCTAGATTTGATGCCTAAAACTAAAACTTCCATGCATTAAGGGTAATAAGAACAGCAGATAGCCACTGAGGCTATTTAGGCACACTTAACCAAATATGCAATCAACAAATTGTTTGATTAATGTAGATTTTGAACTGAACATCTGCCTTTCTTCTGGCAGTGATCTTTCCTACAACAATTTCGGAAATGAAAGCTCATGTCAACAGCGCAATATGTAAGAAAGTGAAGTTTTATGCTCTCCACTTTTTTCCTATCCATCATTCTCGCATTCCCCTACATTTACTTGCAATTTGCGCAAGAAATAATTTTCACTTCTCTGAATTCCTACAGAAACTTATTTGGCAGCGCTTCAATGGGAAATGTTTCGTAAGTGTTTAAACTCCTGAAAAATTAATCACATCTATTTCTAGAGGGATGTTTTGGTCTAGGCCTTTCCTATTTTAAATTTTAATCAGATATGTTTATTTTGTCTTTTTGTATCTCAGCGGAAGAACTGTTCCCTGCTTAAGAATCCTTCCTTGTGAAAAAAGTAAGTCAGGTTTATGACTGTATTATTATTTGTCTTCTGCGTACCAAATATCTATAAACCAACAGTCTTGTTCTGGAAGTTAAGATCGAGTGTACTATGATTTCATGGTTCTTGTCATGAGGAAGGAATATAACTGCAAAAAAATAGGATTAGTTGTAAGAGAAGCATTCACATAGTAGCTTAACAAAATTAAGCCTCTACAAGCATTCACATAAGTTGTTCCTATTCCATGGTGATTGACATGTTTTTGCTTTGGAAACAGAATTCTACTCCTTCCACATAAATTGTGGAGGAAAAGCAGAAACTATTGAAGGGAATTTATACGAAGATGATACAGATCCAGCCGGACCATCAAGATTCTACCAGAAAAGTAACTGGGCAGTTAGTACCACTGGTCACTTCATGGACGATTCCCGTCAAGATTCCTACATATCGACGAATGCAACCAAACTCTCTGCAAATACTTCATCACTTTACATGGATGCACGCCTTTCTCCAACCTCTCTGACTTATTATGGTTTCTGTATGGAAAGTGGGAGCTACACAGTTTCCCTTCACTTTGCAGAGATAATGTTTACTAATGACAACACATCCAGCAGCCTTGGCAGGCGTTTTTTTGATATCTATATTCAGGTGACTGATCAAAATTTTATTCTGTCATTCAGTATTAAAGGTCTGAATGAACATACAGAATTTATTTTCTTTTAGTTTTATTAATAGCAATCTGACAACAAAAATGTAGGGGAAGCTTGTACAAAAGAATTTCAGTATCCAGAATGAAGCAGGCGGTGTTGATAAGGCAATTATAAAAAACTTTACTGCTATTGTAACTGGAGGTGCATTGGAGATACGCTTTTATTGGGCTGGAAAAGGGACAACTGGACTGCCTGTTAGAGGAGTCTATGGACCTCTCATATCGGCTATTTCTGTGACACCTGGTAAGTTGACGGAATTTTATGAACTTAATCATCAGGATTCTGTTCGTACAGCACAAAACCATCAATACAGATTGGATCTTATTTTCTATTGTTATTTATTATTGAAATTTAGGTATAAAATGGTACAGTTTCTTCACTTTTATACGAATAATGTATTGCCCAACCAATTTGACTTACAATGTGATGTTATGTCGTTCTGTTATAAATTCTTTGCTTCTTGCAGATTTTAAACCTCCTTCAGAAAAAAGCAGTAGTACCGGTACATCTGCTGGCACCGTGGTTGGCATTGTGGCTGCTGCAGTAGTTTTTGTCTTCCTGATTCTAGGAATTCTCTGGTGGAAAGGTTGTTTTGGACAGAAGATCAATATGCGTCATGGTATTTTCTAAAGATTTATCTCTATTTTCCTATTTCTGCATACGATTTCTCCATATTAGCTTTGTAGAACTATATATATATAATCACACCTGTTAAACTGGAACTGGAAAGATTGAGAGGGAAGGGAGATTAGCTCCAAGAAACGGATTCGTTTCTGATACAAATTCACTTCTCCAACAGATTTGAAGGGCCTGGACTTAAATACAGGTAAATTCACATTGAAGCAAATTAAAGCTGCTACAAACAACTTCGATCCTGCAAACAAAATTGGAGAAGGTGGTTTTGGTCCTGTTTACAAGGTATTCAACATGAATTTTACTTATTTGCTTATGGCCTTCGTAATGTTGTTAAGATTCTTAGCATGATGCAATATTTGTCTCGCGAAAAAAATTTACATTGCCTTGATGCAGGGTCTGCTGTTAGACGGAACCATAATTGCTGTAAAGCAGCTTTCCTCCAAATCAAAACAAGGAAACCGGGAATTCGTGAATGAGATTGGCATGATTTCTGCTCTGCAACACCCTCATCTTGTAAAGCTTCACGGATGTTGCATTGAAGGCGATCAATTATTGTTGGTGTACGAGTATATGGAAAATAACAGCCTTGCTCGTGCTTTGTTTGGTAAATTCAAAGAACATAATTTAATTCACTGCAAACTTTTGGCTCTTAGATGATTCCATACATGTAAAACTTTGTATACGAAGAGACAAAACTTCTACTTAACATTACTATTGATTATGTCTGAAAGGTCCTGAAGAATACCGGTTGAATTTGGATTGGGCTACAAGGCAGAAAATTTGTGTTGGTATAGCAAGAGGTTTAGCTTATCTTCATGAAGAATCAAGATTGAAGATAGTTCATAGAGACATCAAGGCCACCAATGTGTTGCTTGATGAGAATCTAGACCCTAAGATATCTGACTTCGGGCTAGCCAGACTTGATGAAGAGGACAACACCCATATAAGCACCCGAGTTGCCGGAACCTAGTGAGTCTGCTCTCTACTATTGTATCTTGCTAATCAATTTTTTATTTTTAAGTTGAATACAATGAAAGAAACTCATCCTGAAGCTCTTCTTGAATGTTAAGTAAATCTCTTACAGCCTTAAACAGATTTGGTCAGCAACCAAAAATTATAAAGAAAATGAATGGGTTCTCCTAATGTCTGTTACAAAACTTATCCCTGAGCAATCCACTGTAAGATTCAAGTCCTTCGAATAGAGCTCAATCTACACTACCTGATTAAATATGGTATCTCTGTATTTTTGCAGCGGGTACATGGCTCCTGAATATGCAATGCGGGGTTATTTGACTGACAAAGCAGATGTCTACAGCTTTGGAATTGTTGCCCTGGAAATTGTCAGTGGGAAGAGCAATACTAGTCATCGAGCAAAGGAGGACACCATTTATCTTCTTGATTGGGTAACAGAAGTTTCTCCCCGTCTTCATTTTTGTTTTTGTTTTCAATGGGCCTGTTGTTACTTGATTATTCGATATGTATCTTATTTTCTAGGCATTGTTCTTGAAAGAGGAAGGGACTTTGCTGGAGCTTGTCGATCCAAGTCTCGGACAAGACTACAACGAGGAAGAGGTGATAACAATGATTAATGTGGCTCTGCTTTGCAGTAATGTCTCTTCAGCAGTCAGGCCTACGATGTCTTCAGTAGTAAGCATGCTCGAAGGGAAGGCTGCTGTTCAAGATTTCGACATTGCAGAAAAAAGTAAGTCAATGGATGAGCACAAGATTGAAGAGATGAGGAAGCATGTTCAAGTCATCAACAAACAAGAAATAAGTGAGGCTCAAACTCAGAGCATGTCAATGGATGGACTGGACGTTGCTTCTACATCTGATGGTGATCTTTATCCAGTCTCTTTGAATTCTGACTATTGGAAGGGCAGAGTTATAGAAGTGTGCCCCAATTTGCTTCATCAACTTTCCATCCGCCGCCGCCGCAAGCACCACCATCTTATTACTTACATTTTAAAGCATGTTATGTTGCCTTGTTATTATTACTTTTGATACTTGTTAACTTATTTGGGGTGTTTATGTTTTTGTTCTTCTTATGCATTGCGTTTCGCTTTTGAAAAATTATAAATTTTGTATTCTTATTTTTTGTTCATAACAATGTTTTTTTTTACTTTTAAATACTTTGATGTATTGATATCAAAAATATTTAAAAAAATTAAAAATTATATCCTTTTAATATAAATTTAAATAAAAAAACAATTTCTCATATCCTACACCATGTTAGCATTTTCAAAACTTCCACTCATATTCTTCCTTCCACTTTCTATCAGTAACTCAATTATTTGATGACATGTCCTCTAACCCTGGTCCAGTTTTGATACACCAGCTTAGATTTTATATCAATTGAGTACATAAATTATTATTATTTTTAATTTTAGTGCACCAACATTTTTTTATTATGTTAACCAAGAACTTATATCAGCTTTTCCTTTAAATGTCTTATTTTACAAGTAGTCATAGGTAATTATTTATATAAATGGGATACATATTACGTGGAGGAACGCAAGTTCATTTCGATTCATGGATTTAAAAATACCCTTAAATCACTCCATGCATTTCTTTTTTCTTATAAACATTTTCTCTCATTCCATCTAACTTATATATCTAAGATCTCTATTTTGAGTAAGAGGTTTTCTTATTGGAACAACATCTCCGACTTAAAAAATCATAATCCGACTTTTTGATTGACATTTAGTCAAACTCATTATCTAAATTATTAATTTTATTGGGTTGAATTAAATTAAATTTATTTTATTATATGCTATAAGAATATAAAAATTAAAATATCTACTCGACACTAAATAATAAAATTTTATAAAAACCTAACACTAAATAATAAAATTAAAGCAAAAGGAAAGGAAAAAAAAAGCAATACAAAAGAGCTCAACCACACTATGGTTGGGCCTCCCTAAAATAACCACACACCCTGGCCCAAGGAAGGATAGGGCTTCGACTCATGTATTATTTTTTATATATATAAACAAACATTTTTTTGTAAAAGGAATAACAAACACTTTTTTAAAAAAATAAAATACATAAATACATCGTTTTCAATATTAAATTGATCTAATATATCATTTTCAATGTTTTTCTACATTATTCATCAAATTTTTAGCTTCCTAGTATCTGAAACATTTTTTTTTGTAGATTGGAAAAAGAAATAAACCAAATTGTCACGTAAAAAGCTAGTCTCCTGCTATAATAAGAAGCAGTCTACTCCTTCCATTTAAGCAAACAATAAACTGTGACACAAAATACATTGTAGATTCAGGTAAAGTGCATGAAACAACAGAAAACTACAAAATGAACTTCCTTGATGCCCCCCTGAACCTTGGCAAGAGACAGGCAAGATCAATTCCAATTACCTCTATTATCAAAGAGAAACGTGGACAAAAAGCTTTTCTTCATAGGAAGGCCATGCACGAAGCGAAAACCTGATGCCACAAACATGGGAAACATTGGGGCAAAGATAGATTGATAGCCCTATCTAAAGCCAGGGTTATGAAGCAAATTTATCTCTCCATCTGTATTCTCTTGTCCCTTATCGGCAAGTCGATCGGCTTCTGAGCCTCATGTGGATGAGTTGGACCCGTGTAAACCTTAAGGTGATTGAATAATGCTCTGCCAAGCTGCAGGAAACAGACGTCAAAACCACATCATTGGGAAACAAGCAGGTAACCAATAATGCAGTCAGCATGAAGTAGAAGCATTTCAGACAAGACATCAAATAGATATATAAAGGGGGGGGGGGGGGATCATTCAGAAAAGAAATGAAATAGATCTATTTAACTAAAAATCATGACGTTAACACACTATATCACAAGCATACCAGCACATGTAAATTCCACATGCATTTAATTGTTTATGAGAACAAAGTATTCGTCAGAGTTTCGCTTTTGATTTCTAATTGGAGTCTGTAATTATCCTCTCATATTTTACAGAGACTAAATGACAAATCAACAATCCTGCAATCCAACAGGCCATCACTCACAGAACTACTTGATGCCAGACTCCCCTATCCTACTAACTACCCAAACATATAAAAGTTCTCATCTTACTTAAGTATCATCTAATGTCATATAAACTTACATCAGTTTCAAACAAAACAAACCCAAACAAACAATGGCAACATAGCAAAAAGGCTAACCAGGGACAAAGTGAGAGCTATTTCAGGTATAACATAACCTGACAATGAACTCGGGAAAAGCCAGGTTTTTTTGGAAGTGTAACAAATTGATTCATCCAAAATCTGTTCTCTAGTAACATGAGGAATTTAACCTTATCGTCCAAGTCAACAATGAGCATACAGCAAGTAGTCTTCAGTTCTCACTAAGCCATCCTTGTTACCTTTTCTTCTCAGCTGCATACATTTTCTAAAAGCTCAAAATCACTTATGCTTGACAATCCAAAATCATTATGAGGACATCGCCAACTTATGCTCAGCCTCTATGGCTACTCGCTATCCTTTCAGCATTTTCACATTGTGGGCATATCCCCAAATATCGTTTTGATCATGTGCATGCATTCACATGTTAGGTTATGCAGCTCATCAAAAAGGCAACATGTCAGAGCATGCCAGCACTAGCATCACAAGGACTGCATCCCCTCAATCTTTTAGCATCAGCTAGTTTAGCATGCTGATCTGAGCAGCCAATTACATACAGCACTATTCCCTAACAGTGTTATCTTAGCAACCCAATTAATTACATGCAATACCATAATAGAATGGGATATCAATTATGAATTAGGCTCTATCATTCCAACTTGTCCAATGACAGGCCAATGATTTAAATTCAAAGCATTTCAAATAAAATCGTTGCAAAACTATGTACACAAGATGCGTTGTGTAAGACTGAGCAAAAAAGGCAATAAAACTGGAGAGTGAAGATCAAAGCACGTGAGAAGAAAAAACTACAGCTCCTATGCAAAATATGAATATTTATACAGCAGAGCAAAGCACCAAGGAAAACCAAGAATTTATTTACAGAAATACAGAATATAATCAGACTTCATGGAAAAACTTTGCTGTAAAAATATAGGCAAAACAGAAATCCTAAATATATAAAGGTCAACATCTGTACTTTGTTTTTATAAGCAATTTTATTGAGAATGGGAAAAGAATTCAGTACAGCTAAGAGGATAGCTGGATAAGACAATCTTAAGGAATGAGAAAGCTTGTAAGTAAATAAATACTCATACTCATTCTGAGTTGGAACATAAGCACTCACCCTTCCTTTAGGAAGCATACCACGAACAGCATGTTCAATAATTCTTTCTGGAATCCTCTGTTGTAGCTGATCAAATGTCTCAACTTTCATACCACCTGGTCTTCCTGAATGCCTTCTGTATAACTTTTGGGTCCTCTTCTTGCCAGATACAGCAACTTTCTCAGCATTTACCTTCAGAGATCAGATAAAGCAATAGCTTTCAGATCTTTAGCACAAGTTAAATGTAATCGATACTGTACGAAGCACTGTACAGCAATTGACATTCAGGGATGAAGTAGAAATGTCCCACTAATCCCTTCACCAGTAACTCGTACAAAGCACTTTAAGCAATTGTTTATCTTATCAGTAAGAGTGTTAAGAGATACATTATATTATTATACCACCATAATGTAACAAGATTTTTCTTAAGGAGGATAAACATTCAGCAACCTAGGTGTTGCATGAAGCCTTCGGTATCAACCCATTTCCACTAATTGATGCTTATGGTACTAAATTGACTGGAAGATAATGGTTTCCAAGAGGAAAACAACCTCGAAACCTATACATAAACAACAGTACACTTTTTAATTGCTTTTATTAATTTGGAATGCTAATTCTTTAAACAATTTTATAACTTTCTATATATGTTCTTCAGAATATTCTTCTGATGCATTTGATAAGATTTTATGAACCATTCAACTCCAAATATGCAGCAATGAGCTTGCAAAATACACAATTAAGATAGAAACAAGTTAAAGTAGGTGAAAAAATAATATATCATGATCCATATTTTTCAAATTCACTTTGAATGATGTAGAAAGTGCATTAGACACAAAGTTATTTGAGGCTTGAAACCATACCAGGAGCTTTCAGGATATAATCTAGTAGAAACTAATTAAATGCAATGTAATGTGACACAGCAAGAAATATATAGCAGTTCTATCTACTTGAAAACAACAAAAGCTCTCAACTTCAGCAATATTTAGCATATGAAAATAAGATAAAGTGATACGTTACGCATTCAACATTCATTGCAAATGGTTAAAGAAAGGCATGGAACATGCGTCCTGATTCGATCCACATACCACGATCACAAAAGCCCCCATATCCACACTAGGAGTGTAAGTCGCCAAATTCTTTCCACGAATGTAAATGGCAATTGTAGATGCCAGTCTTCCAAGAATCTTGTCAGTTGCATCAACAATATACCAAGTTTTCTCCGTGTTAATATGATCTGCTGCTTTAGGATACCATGTCGTATTCCAAATATCCTATTCAAAACAAAACCAAAACAAAAGGTTGTAATAAAGCAAAACTGAACATCACGCACCGCCATAAAAATCTTACAAAGGGACTCAAAGCTTTGGCAAATATCAGAAAGGAAAAAAACCCAATCAGCAATTTTTCTTTGTTTAATAGAAGAAGAAAAAAGACAACCAGAAGAAATAAAATAATTATACATCGGGAGTTAAAACATTTAAATTAAAGAAACTTGAGAAAGAAAGAGATGAAGTTACAGGGCCATCAAGTTCAGATTCTTCAAACAACCAGCGTTGGTCTAGAGGAACGCGAGTGACGACGCTTATCTCTTTCTTCTCGCACCGAACCTCAAAACTACGGCTGCTATTATTCAAAGGAAATAAAGATGTTTTTACACATGGTTTAAATTTTGATTGTGAAAATGAGAACCCAACAACAAAAGGGGTAGTACAAATACTAGTGCCATTCCTTGTTGAGTAAGAACAAGAGGGTTTTGCTGAAGTAAAAGAAGATGAGGCACAGAGCATTGCCATTCTCGTCTCTCTCTCGCTCTCATACACTTCACTCACCCCCTCTCTCTGCTAAGTCCTTGCTGCTGTCCTCTGGTTCTGTTTCATGCGACTGGATAAGATGGGGTTTGTATTTTCATTCGAGTTGTGTGGTTAGGGCTTGGATGAGCCCATGTAAGATGGATTTGAGTTTCGAGAGAGAGGTTGTCCAAGCCCACATTTAATGAGCCCGTGTTAAATGGATACGAATCATTTAAGTGGAGCCTATTTCAAATAAAAATTACAAGTTAGAAATTTCCACGGTTACTTAAAAAACTAAAACATGAAGTTGATTACTGTGAAGTCGGGACTATTTATACAAACAAAAAATTATGATGATATTATTTATTTATTAATAATTTATTTGATCTTTAAAGTTTTATTTTTGACAATTTGATCCTAATTAAAAGTTAATTGATTTGAATTTCTAAGGAAATGGTGGAATAAATAGAAACAAAAACACTGTTCACATATACACAAAATATTATAGATGACAATGTGTATTTTTTTATAATTCATTTTGGTTCTCAAAGTTTTATTTTGGACAATTTAATTCTAATTAAATGTCAATTGACATGGATTTCTTAAGTAATGGTGGGACTGCAAAAATAGGAGTTAAAATTAAAAAGATATTGAACATGGATGACGTGTCAGAGATTATGTGAAAAATAAACTTAGATCCTAAAAGTTCAAAATAAGTAAAGTTATACAATTTAGATCCCTTAAAATGAAGCAATATTAGTTATTGTGCAAAAAATTATTTGTATTGTTTTTAGTCTCTAGTTAGAAAAAAGGAGAGGAAGAAAAAAGTTGTTCAATTCTCATAATGAGAAATAAATTCATCGTTCAAGCCATTTTTTACCATTAAAATAAAAAAAATGGTGTTCAAGGAGAGACTTGATGATAGTTATTTAGACCCAGAATGTTGCTTTAAAACAATATATCTAAAGCGATAAAAATAAATCTAACCCGGTTTTGATTTAGTGTTTTTTGATTTTTTTAGAGTATTTTGAGTTAATGAATTGGTTTTGTCGGTGTTCCAAGTGTGTTAGTTGGGATAACCAGTATTATATTCTTTTGACTTCACCATAACTATATTTTTCTTATAGATTTAATCATGTTTGGGTGAAATGTGACACAAATATCTAGGAAACCTTCAATTTTTAGTTTTATAATCCTTAAAGAATAAGGACTTGATAGATGTCACATGAAAATTGAAATCCAAGCATCATTATGATAGTTGTCAACTAGCAAAGCTCACAGTTGAATTTTTTATATAAAACTCATTGTAATTTATGGGACCTTCCCACATTTTATCCATTAGCAAATTTTGGTATTATACATGTTTAATATATGATTTTTCAAAATATACTTAGGTTATACCTTTATAGCATGAGTATGATTTGGTGAAAGAATATGTTGTGTTTTAAACAATATGATAGCATGCAGTTCAACAAATAATCGATCAAATTCCTTGTTCGTATACTCTAACAAACACGTATGGTAAAACGAAGTCACAAAATTATATGAGAATTAGGAATGATCATGTTGTTCCATAGTGGTGTAACTTTGTTTTTATGGATAGAAACATTTATTATTATAGTACATCTCATAATAAACTATCTTCATCTACACTTAACTCGGAAACACCATACTTTAAATTGTATGGTTCTAACTTGAACTAATCTTCATTACTATGTGTTTGGGTCAAAATGCTCTCTTTGTTATTTGGGACACATAAAATCACTAGTCTGATCAATCAGACAGACTTAACGATAAACTCAACAAGACAATTAGATGCAACATCAAATCATATAATAGTCTGACATAGAAAGGTTTTTTTCTTAAAAATATGTGAGGTTAATTATATATTTTTATATTGTGATTATTAACGTCTTTAAATATATATATAAAAATAGATTTTTTTTAAATCTCAATTAATTTAATTTGAGTATTCTACAATATTTTTAATATAATAATATGAAGAATAAATCTTAAAAAATATAAAAAAAAATTAATTTCTTTTTTTAAATCCTACTCAAATTATATATTTTGAATACATATTACTTAAGTATTATTCATTGTTCAACATATAATAAAAAAACAATTTACATTTGAGGTGTATATATATATAATCATAAAAATTATATACTTAAATACCTGTAATTATCTACCTTGTTAAATTTTGATTAATTGGTTATACACACACACACACACACACACACACACAGACCAGACCCAACAGAAAGGACTTTCTTTTTTTTCCCAGATAAATGCACCTAAAGCAGTTAGAGCAAGTCCAATGATAAAAGCCATTTTGAAGAGCCAAATCTTTAAAATAGCTCTTTGAATGGTGTATATATGATTTTTTTTGTTGATGTGTACTCCAATGGTAAAATCCATTTTTTTTATATTATTTAAAATATAATGCAATTATTTTGTAT